>JAOTRH010171035.1:0-10895 GCA_034768845.1 Heliamphora exappendiculata | reverse complement strand
AACGTCTCGCCGACACTTTGGGCGCCGTTGAAAACTTCAAGCGGCGAAAAGGCGTGCACATGCATGCCCGGCACGGCATCTTTCACCGCGCGCAGCAACGAGAGATAGGTCGAGCCGTCGAACGATGGATGAATGCCGCCCTGCATGCAGACTTCGGTGGCGCCGCGCTCCCAGGCTTCGGCGGCACGGCGCGCGACTTCATCAAGCGAGAGGTTATAGGGCTTGCCGCGCAAATTGTCGGCAATGACGCGGCAGGTGGCGGTGTCGCCTTCGTGGGCGAGGTCATAGCTGGGCATCATGAGCACGCCGCAGTCGTGAGTGCGTGCCAGCCGCTCGACCAACGAGCTCAATTCAGAGGTCAGCCGGGCCATTTCGGCCGCGCCGGAGTTGTTGTCCAGACCCATCCGCACCCGCAATTTGTGGGGCAGGAAGCCGCGGTGATGAAACCAGCGGCGCAAGGCGATGCCGATGATGGGCCCTGGCTTCAGCCCGGCGTCAGCAACGATGTTGTCGGCGATCTGCGAGGGCGCCGGTTGCAACATGAAGGCAGGGTCGGGGACGATGTCCACGGGCTTCGATGTGCATTGCGACAACCAGCCATGGGCAAACCGGTCGCGGACCGACACCCGGCTCATCGTGGCGCAGGCGATGCGAGCGAACAGCTTGCTTTCCCAATGCTGAAGCGGGCCGGCGCCCAGGGAGTGGCCGACGATGCGGGCGTTCACGCAGCCCATGAGGAAGGTCCGCAGGCCCCAATAGGGCATCTTGACCCGGCTGTCATCGTCCTGGAACAGGCCGCCCCCGCCGATGATCACCAGGTCCTGGGCGCTCGCGGCATCGATCAGGCGGGTAAATCCGGCCATGCCACCCGGCAGGACCTCGGTCAGCCCGGGGCAGGACCCGGGCATGCGAAGATCGGAAATGGCAGTAATCTCGATGGACCGGTCCGACCCATACAAGGCATGGCACATCGATTCGAAGATCGCTGCGTCGCCGAGATTGTGGTCGGCGTCGCCGCCGAGTATGAGCACTTTGGTCATGCAGGCCCTAAATGAAACGGGCGCACGCGCGACCCGCCTTTGACAGGCTCCAAAGATTACAGAACACGGCTCCCTTCCACTGTTAACGGCCGCCCATTTGTCGGTTGTTCATCCTATTGACACGGCGAACCTTTTCCCCTTTGCGCCATCATATCTGGATGCAGAACCGCAAAGCGACCTTTGATTATGTAATATAACTCCTTGATCCAGTTCACGACGCAAAATGTCCGGTTCGTCAATAATGGGGAATAGAAACCCAGGGGGCCAGGATCGGCATTCTGGCGTTCCTTCGTACCAGCATTGATGAAAGCGAACAGGCGATAACAGACCCGTGATTCTCAAGCAGAACGTCCCCATCATGCTGGTCACGGTCCTTCAGGCCGTGTTGCCTCCGATCATCGTGTTTGCCTGCCTGTACCTGACGGCAGACTTTTACGACATTGCCTTTGATGAGTCCTTCGAGGTCCTGGGCATCATCGCGGTGACGATCGGCGCGGTGTTACTGCGTCCTTCGGGAAGCATGACGGAGAATCTCCTCGCGCAACGCGTGCCCATCGCGGCCGGCATCGTGATCCGCTGGCTGGCGCTGATGGGCATCCTGCTGGCGATCGGCTACGCCACCAAACTTTCTGCAGTGTTTTCGCGACGTGTAGTGTTGACCTGGATGGTCACGACGCCGACCCTGCTGATCGTCGCGGCCTTGGTGCTGCGGGAACTCACCCGGCAGATGCTCAAACTACCTGGCAACGCGCGCAGCGTCGTTTTCGCCGGATGCAACGATGTCAGCCTGTCGCTCAGCGAGCGCATCCTGGCCAATTCCGCGCTGTGCATGTCGGTTCAGGGTTTCTTCGATGACCGCAGCGCCGAACGCCTGGCCGTTCCCGATGGCACCACGCTGCTGGGCAAGCTGCCTGATCTCGCGACCTATGTGCGCACTCACCGGGTCGAGGTCATTTTCATCGCATTGCCCATCCGCCACGTCCGGCGCGTGATGGACTTGATCGATGAGCTGCGCGATACCACGGCCTCCATCTACTATGTTCCGGACATCCTGGTCTTCGACCTCATCCAGGCGCGCACGGGCGAGATCATGGGCATCCCCGTGGTGTCGATGTGCGAGACGCCTTTCCATGGGGTGTCGGGGTTTCTCAAGCGAACCATGGACGTGGTGTTTTCCACCCTGATCCTCATTCCAGCCCTGCCCATCATGATGCTGATCGCGATGGCGGTGAAGCTGTCCTCTCCCGGGGCCGCCATTTTCCGGCAGCGCCGCTATGGGCTCGATGGCCGCGAGATCACGGTCTACAAGTTCAGGACGATGACCGTGATCGAGGACGGCCACAACATCGTCCAAGCGTCGAAATCCGATGCCCGGATCACGGCCGTCGGACGTTTCTTGCGCCGGTATTCGCTCGACGAATTGCCGCAACTCATCAATGTCCTGCAAGGTCGCATGAGCCTGGTTGGCCCGCGCCCTCACGCGGTCGCGCACAACGAGCAATACCGCAAGCTGATCAAGGGTTACATGATGCGGCACAAGGTGCTGCCCGGCATTACCGGTCTGGCTCAGGTCAATGGCTGCCGCGGTGAGACGGCAAAGCTCGAGGACATGCAGGCGCGGGTCAACTTCGATCTGGAGTACCTGCGGCATTGGACCCCCATGCTCGACTTCAAGATCCTCGTGCTCACCGCGCTGCAGTTGTTCGGACATGAGCGCGCGTACTGACACTCCACCTGCGGGTCTGCTGGGTTTCGTAGATCGATCTCTTTCCGCCATAGCGGGATGTTTTCACTCTACGCGGCCGGCAGCCGCGACCCGGCCCCGTTGGGAACTGCCCGTTCTGCTGGCGATCCTCGCCGTGGCCGCGTTCATCCGCTTCTGGGGCGTGGGCTCCTGGGGACTGGAGAACGACGAGGAAACCATGGCCATGCCGACCATGCACATCCTCGAGGATGGAAAGCCGATTCTTCCAAGCGGCATGTTCTATGCGCGCGGAATTTCCCAGCTGTACATGATGGCCGGCGCCGTGAAGGTATTCGGTCAATCAGAGTGGGCGTTGCGCTTTCCGTCGGTGATTTGCGGAATCCTGTTCATAGCCATCGTCTGGCTCTATGGGCGGCGCTTTTTGAATCCGGTTGCCAACATGACGTTGGTGGCGGTGGCCGCCTTCCTGCCTGCCTACGTGGCGGATTCCCAGGAAGCTCGCATGTACATCTTCATGAGCACCTGCCTTGCCGGTTACGGCGTGCTGTTGTTCGAATGGGAGCGGACCGGACGCATGGCCTTCCTGTCCGCCGCCGTCGCGGTGATGCTGGCGGGACTTCAGTTTCACGTGTTGACGATATTCGGTGCTTTTCTCGTCTTCTATCCAGGCCTGCTGCAGGGAAATTTGCGCAAGATGCTGCAGGGTGGCGCCGCATTTGCGGTCATCGTCGCCGGTTACTTCCTGATCAGCCGCTGGGTTTCCTCGTTCTATCCCCCCAGGCCTCCCTCGCATGGCATCGAGATCGTGCTGGACGAGAGGACCGGCGGCTTGGAGTGGACCAACATTCCGCTCCTGTGGGTCGCAGCCGCGGCGTTGATCGCCCTGGGCGTGGTGGTTTTTGCATTGCGCCGCGTGGCGGACCGCAAGATTGCAGTGGCGGCGGGTGTCGCGCTATTCGCCGGTCTTACTGCGCAGTTGTGTTTCTTCAATCACGTCGGCCTGCTGTTGCTGTTGGTCGGCGTGGTGCTGCTGATCCGGCAGGCGAGGGTGTCCTTGTTCTCGCTCGCGCCGGTATTGCTGCTGTCGGCGTTGATTCTGCTTGCGCAGTTCCTGCTGCTCCACCATGCGGGGGTTGGCAGTTCACGCAAGGTTTTCGGCGCGATGGTCGGCCTGCCCAGCGTGTGGCCGTTCCTGCGCATGGCGCAGTTTTCACCGATGTCGCTCGTCTTGTCGGTCGCTGGACTGGCGGTGGCGCTGTTCCGCTTCGCAAGGGGTGAGCGCCTTCCCGACTATTGGCTATTCTTCGCCCTAGGCGCGTGGATTCCGATGCTCATGTTGGGCGTGTTCAGTTGGGATGTTGCGCCCCGTTATACCGAGTTTGCGTTGTTGCCCGTGTTCGTCGCGGCCATCGCGCCCTGGCTGAATATGCGCGCAGCGCGGCTGCCGGCAGTTCTGGGGGCGGCTGCGCTCGCCGTCGTCATCGTCAATCCGGTGGCGCTGGCCAAGGTGGTCAATGCGGGTTACACGATCCACCCGGACCACAAGGGAGCGGCGGAGTTCATCCAAGCGCAGCGCCTTGGCCCTGCGGATGTGGTTCTGGCAGAAGACGTCAATCAGCAGGCTTATTACCTGGGTCACGTCGACTATTGGCTGATTGGCGAGGACACGGCCGAGACGTTCGCCCGCCCCGTCAACGGGGAATTGCGCGACATGTATTCGAACACCAGAGTCATCAAGACCGGCGATGAGTTGATGAGTCTGTTGAATCGCCCCGACCGCGGCGCCGTCTACGTCATCGGCAGCGGAGAGCAGCAGGAAGATGGCCGGCGGCACGCTCGTGGGGAGAGCATTTCCGCGGTCATGCAGAAGCCCGATTTCAAGGTCGTCTATGAGGGCCGCGACGGGCTGACCAAAGTTTGGAAGGTGGATGCACCCACGGGCGCCGTCCAGACGCCTGCCGCGGCGCACTGATCATGGCTAGCTTTGGCCGGCAGGCCCTGCTGCTGAGCCTGGCAAGGCTTTCCAACTACGGGCTGATGATCATCAGCCCGGTCATTCTCGTGCGGTTCCTCAGTGTCGAGGATTTCGGCCGGTACCGGGAATTCCTCATGTATGGTTCGATGCTGCAAGGGTTTGCATCGCTCACCATCAATGACAGCCTGCTGTACTTCACACCAAAGTATCCGGACAGTCCCTGGCGTATCGTGCGCGCAACTTCTGTGCTCGTCGCCTGCAATTGCGCGGCCGTTATTTTCCTGCTGGTTCTGTTTGACCGCATAGCGGGTGGCGGGGTCGTTGGTCCATATCTATGGTCCGTTTCTGCATATGTGATTTTCTTCGTCAATGTGGATTTCTGGGAGGCTTTCTGGCTTGCGCGCCGTCAGACCGGTGCGATGTTCGCCTATACGGCCGGCCGTCTTTTGGGTCGGATGCTCATCGTCGTCGCCGTCGCCATGGCGACCCGAAATGTCGCGTCGATCATCGCTGCGCTCGTTGGGCTCGAAGGGTTGCGGTTGCTCATTTCCGCCTTTGCCTGGCGGGCTGCATCCAATGAGAGTTCCGAGCCCAAGGTTCCAAACCTCATCCGAGAGCAACTTCAATTCTGCGTTCCGGCCGGAATAGCGATGATCCTCACCCAGACGAACCGGAGCCTTGGAAATATCGTCGTGGTCAAATACTTGGGTGCGGCGGCACTGGCGCAGTTCACCATTGGCACGTACGGTGAACCGATTGTCATCGCGCTACGAAACTCGATCTCCACCGCTCTATTGCCGGAAATGGTCAGGCGAAACGCAGTGTCCACAAAGGATCCACTGTCTCTCTGGCAGAAGACCACGGTTGTCAATTGCATGTTGGTATTGCCCGCGGCAGTGTTGCTGGCGAGGTTTGCCAGTCCACTGATCATCAAAGTATTCGGCGTGAGTTATCTGGCGGCCGTGCCCGTCCTCCAGATTTATGGGTTCGCCATGGTGCGCTCGTGTCTCGATTTTTCCCCGCCGTTGCGCTCGGTTGGAAAGACACGTCCGCTGGTCTTTAGCAACGTGGCCGCCATCGCGTCCAATTCGGTGTGTCTGTTCCTCTTGATGCCAGTCCTTGGCATATCGGGAGCAATGATCGCGAGGGTGGTCTCTGGGTTTTTTGACGGAGCCTATCTCGGATGGGCCGTCACACAGATCTACGGTACGTCATTGCGTGAAATGCTGCCATGGAAGTCTCTTGCGAAGCTGTTCTTTTCGGCGGTGCTGGCGGCCGGCATCCTCGTGGGCAACTTTTGGACCGACAACTTTGGCTTCGTCGGTGTAATCGTCGGTTCTGCTGCGTATTGCGCATTGTTCGTTGCATTGATGATGATGTGGCGGATACCAGAGGCAGAAACCCTGTTGAAAAAGTGTTCGGCAATGGCGGTCCGGTTGAGTCGCCATCGCGTCAAGAGTTGATCGATAAATGATTGCATCTCATATCAATATATTGCGGGACCTAGCATGCGATACTTATTAGCCGTATTGATCATGGTGTTGTCCGCCAGCGACGCGTTGAAGCTTGACTTGAGTCTTGCGCCTGGACTCAGCGCGAAGAACGCTTTGGTCTACGTTGCTGGTTTGCTGCTTGTGCTGCGAATCATCATTCGCAGGCAATTTCGCCTGGATTTACCGAGTTTACCACTGGGTTTCGCGATCCTCATCGCGTACGCGGCGCTGTCCTTCGTGGCCATCGTTACCATCATCCACTATCCACGTTACGAGATATTCGGTAGTTTGTTATTCCTCAAAGGCAACCTGATTGACTGCGCGATCTTCTTTTTTGTTTTCTGTTATGGGTTGGAATCTGCCGCTGACGCCAAGTTTCTAACCAAGGTCATTCTGCTCTGTATCGCCGGCGCCAACGCAATTTCCATTTTGGACGTCTCTGGAGTACTCAGCCTCGGAGTTACGACCGTTGGGACTTCCGGCGCCGAGGCGGATCGAATCTTTGGAGCATTCGGGCACGCGAACGAAACCGCCGCGCTGATCATTTGTTTGTTGCCTGCCTACCTTGCGGCTGCCAATACATCATCTGGATTCGCCAAGTTGGTATGGCTGGGAAGTGGCCTGATATCTTCCACGATGTTCGTGCTTACGGGTTCTCGCGGCGGATTCGTCGGCCTGGTCTTCGGAACCGTGTGGGCGGCGTTCATTTCCCGAAAGGTCCTTCCGAAGGGGGCGTTGGCTAGATTCATGAAATGGGCCGTGATTGCGACAATTGTCGCCACGCCCATATTGGCAGTATTGGAGCTGAAGTTCGGTAGCGTACTACTGCAGCGAATTACCTCCTATGATCCATCAGAAGGCGGGTCGGGACGTACTGCAATCTGGATGGCGGCTATTGATCGAATGATGGAACATCCCGTCTCGCTGATTACCGGCTTTGGTTGGAACGCTTATTCCACGATGGGCTTCATCTTCGTAATGCACAATCACTATTTGTGGTTGTGGTTCGAACTAGGCTTGGTTGGCGCGTTCACCTATATTTTCATGGTTCGGCAACTCGTCGTGACCGCACTTGCTGGTTCCCGGAGTCCCGATCCAGAAAGCCGGGCATTTCTAATCGCTTTCGTTTTCGGCATTTTGAGCGTCTCGGTGGCGATCTTCTTCGTGTTGTTATCCATCCCATGGGTGTATATATGGGCGTACATCGGAACCACGATGCGCCTGGCGATATCAGCCAAGGCGGTTGCTGCAGTTCCGGTGCCGAAGCCGGTCGCGGTGGCGCCGCGTAGGGTCGTTAGGGCGTAGGAAGACGTCAACGCAATCGCGCGCCGATAGGCGCGCCATTTTGGTTGGAGCGTTTTAGCTAAGGTGTAAGCAAACTGGCGTAGAGCGACGGCGAATTGGGTGCTGCAAGCTCTGCAGACTTTGCGCACGGGAGTGTGACAGGAGTGCTGAGGTCCCTTCAGGCAGGGCGCGCGGTTGCGGCGATAGTCGTCGCGGCTTTTCACCTATCGATCACTATGGGATTGGCCCGCTACGGCGGGGTGCCGGTATTCAGAAACTTCACCCAGTACGGCGATATCGGAGTCGATTTCTTCTTCGTATTGTCCGGCTTCATCATACTGCATGCGCATGCAAACGATATTGGCAATCCTTCGGCCTGGAAGCGGTACGCGTACCGACGGTTCATTAGAATCTTTCCAATCTATTGGCTTTATACGGCGGTTTTTGTTGCGATGCTCGCATTTGGGGCCGGTACGGACGCGACCATGCCATCGGGTTTTGCCAATTGGCTGACGTCCATTAGCTTGATTCGCTTTACGGCTGCGGCACCTCCATTGCCTGTCGCCTGGACTCTGTTTCACGAGCTCGCATTTTATTTTCTTTTTTTGGTATGCATCGTCAATCGATGGGTGGGGCGCGGATTGTTCGCACTGCTTGCGATCATGTGGATTTCGTTTTTCCAGTTCCCATCTTCGGATGAAAGAACTGCGTTCAACGTCTACCTATCCGTCATCAATCTTGAGTTCGTCATGGGCATGGGGTCGTATTGGCTGTTCAAGCATTTTCGATATGCTGCGGTAAAGATCATCGCCGGAGCAGGCATCTTTGCGGCAGCAGCGATTCTCGTGCGTTCCCACGAAGGAATTGGTGTGCGTTTGCTTTTTGCATTGAGTTTCGCGCTACTGACCGCCGGCGTGGCTCGACTCGAGCAAGAAGGCAAGATTCGAGTTCCAGTCGCGATTGGTTTCGTTGGAGATGCCTCGTATTCTTTGTATCTCATTCATTTGGCGTTTGAGGGCGCGTGCCTGAAGGCGTTTTCGAAGTTGGGTCTGCGGGAGTTTCTTGCGCCGGAGATCATTTACTGTCTTGCGTTGCTCGTCACGATCGGAGTTGGTTGCCTTGCTTACAAGATCGTTGAAGTCCCGCTGATGAATTTGTTCAAAAAGACGAAAGCGAGAATCACCGATCGTCGCATTGCAGTTTGATGACGGTGAGGATTGGCGTGAGAATGTTGGTTGCGACACGGCAATATGCCTGAATTCCAGTCGCCCATCGCCGACAGATTTACAATTTGACCGATGCATATAATCTACTCGTCCATCCATTGATTGGTACTTAGATAGGAAGGCGTAGATGCGTACACGACTGCTGATTTTTGTGACGGGAGTCTTGTTTTCATCGTGGGCGTTGGCCGCCACATATGTTAAACCCGGATTTCCTCGTCTTGGTGGCGTAAACAACGGCGCCCCTCAAAATTACGATAGCCCGGCTTATCAGGCCAAATTGGCCAAGTTGGATGTAGTGATCTTGGCGGCGTGGCCCGGGATGAAGCCAGGCGGCGTTTCGATGAATACGATCGTATCGAACATCAAGGCGATCAATCCGAACGAGCGCGTGTTCCTCTACACGAAGATCGACAACATTGGATCGTCTTCAGCCTGGAGCGATTTCCGGAACAAGATCGAGTCGATGAAGTGGTTCTTGTACCAGTCGGGCAGATCTGGGTCGCCGACCGCATCGAGTTTTGGCAGCTCCTACCCTGCCATCAATTTTTCAAGTTATGCGCCGCGCGACGGTTCGGGATACTCGTCGGCTGAGTGGATCGCGAGGTACCACGTGGAGAACCTCTTCAAGCCGAATTCGGAAGTTGAAGGGTTTTTTCTGGATGATCTTTTCTGGAAACCGCGTATCTCTGCCGATTGGAATCTTGACGGTTCTTCGGACAGTCCTACCAGCACGGTTGCCGGTAGCGCCTCCCGCGCAGGCTATCGCAAGTATTTCGACGTTGTTAAGTCACTGATGCCGGGAAGGCTGCAAATTGCGAACGTCGCGGACTGGGGCGCCAACGATGCTGTTTTTCCTGAGTTGAAGGGTATTCCAAACGGGGGTCTCATTGAGGGGATCATTGGTAAATCATATTCTCCCGAGACGTGGGGTTCTTGGCAGACGATGATGGACCGTTACCGCAAGGTCATTGCTTCAGTTGCGGAACCGAAACTGGTCATTTTCAATGCGGCGGGGTCGCCCACCGATTATCAGACGGCTCGCTATGCACTGGCGTCTTGCCTTCAGGATGATGGATATTTTGCCTTTACTGACGTGAATGTTGGCTATACAGGCGTGGTTTGGTTCGATGAATACAACGCCAATCTTGGTCAAGCCACTTCCACTCCTTCCAATAGCGACTGGCAAAACGGTGTGTATCGCCGGGATTTCGAAAACGGTATCGCTCTTGTGAATCCGAAGGGTAACGGTACGGTCACGGTCACTTTGGAGACCGACTATCGACGCCTTTCCGGTTCCCAGAGCCCAAGTGTGAACTCGGGTCAGGTGACGCGTACCGTGACGCTCAAGGATCGCGATGGAATCATTCTTATGCGGACGAGTGCTGCCGTCAGCACGACCGCAAAGCCCGCCGCTCCGCAGAGCGTGGTGGTCGAATAGGAAATTGGTGACGCGAATCGGTGAATCCGGTCGGGGGAGCCTGACCGGATTCACATCTCGGCTTGAATAATTTGCCTGTCGGAGTTCGGGTCCCGGTTCACGTTCTTTCCGGCGATGATGCTGCTAAGCTACGGATTTTACAGGTCCGGAGCTCCGCATGCGGGTAAGTGTATTTGGCCTTGGGTACGTCGGCGCCGTCTCGGCGGCCTGCCTGGCGGCGGATGGGCACAGTGTCGTCGGTGTCGACAAGAACCAGACCAAAGTCGATCTGATAAATGCGGGCAAATCGCCGATCATCGAAACCGGCGTCGATGGGCTGATCGCCACCGCGCATGCGGAGAAGCGCCTGTCTGCTTCCACCGAGGCCGCCGCAGCCATCCAACAGACCGATTTGTCCCTGGTGTGCGTCGGCACACCCAGTGAGCGCAACGGCAGCCTCGATCTGTCGCACATCCGCAATGTCTGCGGCGACATCGGCACGGCTCTGCGCAACCTGGGTCGCTACCACATCATCGTCATCCGCAGCACCGTGCTTCCGGGCACCATGCGGCAGGTGGTGATCCCGGCGCTGGAAGCCGCCTCCGGCATGAAGGCGGGCGCTGACTTTGGCGTTTGCTTCAACCCGGAGTTCCTGCGTGAGGGCACGGCAGTCAAGGATTATTACCATCCTCCCAAGACCGTCATTGGTGAGTTCGATGAAAAGGTCGGCAGCAAACTGCTCGAACTGTACGCCG
>JAOTRH010171024.1:0-12406 GCA_034768845.1 Heliamphora exappendiculata | reverse complement strand
CTGATTATCATCTATCAGACCTCAATGATATATTGAATACTTTTGAGGTAAATTTTACTTGCCTCTGATATTTCTGTCGTTGTTGGTTTCTGCTGCTATGTTGAGCTGCCTGTGTTGTGAGTGTGTCTGGAATTCAGCCCAGATTATGTCTATATCCCATTTACAACATGCATAACCTGACTAATGTGCAAATAACGAGGTTTTCATGAGTTTTCTATACGGTTTGTTGTCAATGTTTCTATATTATTAATTATTGGTTTCTTGTATATAAGGGCTCATTTGGGCACTAGCGTTTCAAATGAGAGTTACTTAGACATAGTTGGCTCATTAGATTCCCCTCTTTCATAGCATAGTAATTGAAATCGTACGATTCTCGATTCGAATCGCACGATTCGGCTCGATTCGCATGGCAAATGATACGAACTAGTAAGGTGAATCGAAAATTGATGGAATCGAGGTCGAATAGATCAAGGAATCGTGAATCGCAACTGAACCGCAGAATCGATCGATTCTGGTAGATGATGGGTTGACCCAATCTGGGTTGGATCTTTTGGGTCCCTATATATTTTCTGTGCTTTTTTGCGTATTTTTTTTTCAATTTTTTTGAATAAAATAGGTATCTTGACATGCGAAGAGTTGTTTTGGGTTGAAACTTGTTGTTTTGGTGAAGCGACATAGTGTTTTTGACTCTCAATACCTTCGTTGGAGGCTTCAGTCGTTGTTTTCGTCGGAGGCTTCAGCCCTCGTCTTCGTCAAAGGCTTCACTCATCGTCTTCGTCGGAGGCTTCAGTCTTCGTCTTCATCTTCGTTCGAGCTTCAATCTTCGTCGCCCATTGTTGTTCTGTGTTGGCCGAAGTCACAGCTAACTTGGTTCTCACTTCTTAGACTCTCATCACGAGCCCAACAGCGAATGAAGTAAACACTAAACAGTGGTTGAGGTGAAACACTGATTGAAATCACTTTTTTTTAATATTCTATCATCTGGCCTGAACTGTTGGTTTTTAATATTTAAGTGAATATGGTGGATAAAAGAAACAAAAAATGAACCAAAAAGGTATTGATCCCTCATGGGATCATTGTACCCGGGTTCAAGAAAATAATAGAATGTATTTGAGATGTAATTATTGTGGAAAAGGTTTTTGGGGTGGAGTAATTCGCATGAAAAATTATTTGGCACAAACTCATGATAATGTTGCCCCGTGTAATCAAGTTGGTGATGATATTAAGAATATATTTTTTAAATTGTTGGGAGAAAAAGAAAGCAAAGTTGTTGATGTGGATTGTTTTGAAGTGCAAAATGATGTTTTTAAGGGCAAGGGGATTATGAATGCTTTTGTAACAAAAGAAAAAGAAAATCAACAAACCTTAAATCAAATGGTTAAGCGAAGAGAGCCGATCATTAAAGATATTTGTCGTTTTTTATATTGGCATGCATTAACTTTTAATATAGTTAAAAGCCCATTATTTACGAAGATGTTATTATCGGTGGAAGAATATGGAAATGGATTAAAACCTCTCACATATCATGAGGTTAGAGTTTCTTACTTGAAAAATTAGGTGGATCATATGAAGGAGAGCCTAACTACATATAAAAATGAGTGAAAGAAGACCGGTTGCACATTAATGTCCGGTAGATGGACCGATGGAAAGTCTCGGTCCCTCACTAATTTTCTTGTTAATAGTCCAAGTGGAATGGTATTTATTAAATTAATAAATGCATCCGCCGTAATCAAGAATTCTTCTAAATTGTTTGAATTGCTTAATGATTTGGTAGAAGAAATAGGGGAAGAAAATGTAGTCCAAGTGGTGACAGATAATGCATCGGCTTATGTAGGTACCGGTCAATTGTTAAAGGAGAAGAGAACGCAATTGTTTTGGTCCCCGTGTGCGGCACATTGCATTGTTTTGATACTTAGTGATATTGGTGATTTGTCGGTTTTCCATGATACACTTAAAAAAGCAAAGAAAGTCACCGTGCTTATTTATAGGTATTGTTGGTTATTGGATTTGTTTAGAAAATATACGTCAAAAATTGACTAGGCTGGTCATGACTAGATTTGCAACTGCCTTTCTTACTTTGAAAAGTTTTGAAGAAAGAAAGATTCAACTTAAGAACATGTTTGCATCAGAGGAGTTTGCTATGAGCTCTTACTCGTTTACTAATCCGGGAAGAAAATGTTAAGGGATAATTTTGGGAGATGCAAGATTTTGGAAAGCAATAAATTACTGCATGAAGAGTGTACTTTCATTGGTAAAAGTTTTGAGACTTGTGGATGGTGATGCTAAGCCGGCGATGGGTTATATTTATGAGGCAATTGATAGAGCCAAGGAATAAATTGCCTTGAATTTTAACAATGTGAGGATAAGATATGAAAAATTTTGGGCAATTATTGATAGAAGATGGAATTTGCAACTTCATAGACCTCTTCATGCGGCGGCATACTACCTTAATCCAAAGTAAGTTATTTTATTTTTACTTTTTTGGATACTTAATTATTAGATAATGCTATTTACGCTTTTGTTTGTTGGCCACTTTTGTAGATTTCATTACGATGAGAATAAGTTTAATACGGACTTAGAAGTAAAAGTGGGCTTATACAAAACAATTGAGAGAATGTACCCCGATATATTGACAAGAGTAAAGGTTGATAGGCAATTACAAAAGTTCACGAAGACCGAGGGTATGTTTGGCATGAGTATTGCAATTGCAACAAGAGATACTAAGCAACCCGGTATATTTTAAAATTGTTATAAATTTGTGTTTTGTATTTTAAATTTTAAAATATGAGAATCTGGTGCATTTTCTTTAATAATTTATTTGTTTTATTTTATAGTGCTATGGTGAGAGAGTTATGGGAAAGAATGTAAGAAACTTCAAAGGTTAGCTATAAGAGTGCTAAGCCTTACTTATAGTGCAACGGGATGTGAGAGAAATTAGAGCACTTTTAACCATGTGTGTTCGAAGAAAAGAAATTGCTTAGAGCAACAAAGGTTGAATGCCTTGGTTTTTGTGAAGTATAACATTCAATTACAGATGCGGCAAGTGAAGAGGCAACAGAGGGGTGAGACATATGATCCTATTTCTTTATCGGATATAGACTTCAATGATGAATGGATTACTGAAAAAGAAGATCCATACCTACCCCAAGATAGTTTATGGATGGATATCCAAGAATGCTTTGAAGATGATGAAGGAGTGAGTAACAAAAAGAGAAAGAGATGTACGATTTACTTATTAAATTTAAATCACTTTTACACCTTTATCTACACTAAAATTTAAATCATTTTTTTTTCAAAAATATAGGATTAAGAAACTTAAATGCCGCCCAGAAAGGGAAAAAGAAAATGGTTGAAGAGGAAGAGGAAGTTCAAGTGATTGAAGATGATGAAGAACATGAGCTAGATGAAGTGACTATGGTGGAGAAAGATGATGATGATTCGGACCTTGATCTTGGAGATGATGAAGATTAAGAAATGAAGAATTGCATGCTTTTGAAGTTTTTTTTATCTACTCAATATTTTTGAATTGTCTATTTTTGCCTTTATAGAACAACGCGTGAGCATGAATCTATTTTTAAAGACTTTTTGACAACTCTTCATTAGTGCATTTTTTAAATTTGGATTTTGGAATTTGTGGATGTTATGATTTTTAATGTTTGAAATTTGTGAAATTTGTGCATCTTTTCACATGAATAGATCACGGTAGGGCTCAGACCCACATTTTTTGTTGTAGAAGTGTCTTATCTATTAGACCACGTGATCATGACAAGATTTCTATAAGCTTGGGTCTAAAATTTTAATTTTATTATTCTCTTTTTATAATCTAATTACAAAAGTATATTTTTATTACATTTTTGCAATTATGACCGAATCGTTACGATTCACGATTCGATTCGATTTACAATTCGAAATAAGGTCATTTCGATTCACGATTTGACAACAATGTTTCTTAGTGATATTCCTTGCTAATCTTCACCCACGGATGGTAAGTGTCAAACTAAACTGCATAAATTCTTAATGTTCTTATGCGATTGTTCTGTTATTATTTTCTTAGTTTCCGGTCACAACAGCTTATTTTGTATTATTTAGAAATTTAGAATACTGGTGTATTCATGGGTATGAATTTATGACTCCCGCCAAATGAAAAAGAAAAAAGAAAAAGGAACAAAGTGTTTTTAGCTGCCAGGGATGCATTTTAGGTTA
Organism: Heliamphora exappendiculata; assembly: GCA_034768845.1. NCBI lineage: Eukaryota > Viridiplantae > Streptophyta > Magnoliopsida > Ericales > Sarraceniaceae > Heliamphora > Heliamphora exappendiculata. The sequence continues at coordinate 8,203 of JAOTRH010171024.1, read as the reverse complement.
CAATTTTGTCACGTGAAATTTCACTGCACTATTCAACCATATGATGTTCATACTTGTGATTGTGATAACACTAAGACCATAAGAAAGAATAGGTAGTTTTCTCTGATCATTAAAATACAAGGCCTTTGGTTTAGGATGTTTTTATTTTATTTTATTGGATGCTAAAGGCTCCTGTCAGAAGGTTGGATGCTTTTGTTTCATAAGCCGTACTGTTGTCCCTCGGTAACATTCCAATATTGGTCCTGTTTGCCAAGTTTGCTTGTTGGGCTGGACTGGGTAGACAGGCACAGACCTTCCTGCTTTTTTGGCATAAGGTGACTATTCTCTGGCTTGAACCGGGCACAACTCCTGACAGTTTGAGTTTTTAGTTTTTACTGTTGCTCCAAGAAATAATGCCTTGCCATTGTGCCACCAAGATATTTTACAACTTGATGTTTCATCGTCTTTCTAGCCAATGGAAACAATATATGTACTTCTCAGGATCATCTGTGACGTTAACCATTTTGTTTTTCTTGAAATGTATTGCAGGGAGAGCACCCTTTCTACAACTATACAATACAATCCAAATATAGGGAAAAAAAATCTGCATTGCAATTTTCCAGAAACGATGGCATGACTGAAACTCCGAGTCTGACAAAAGTGGTGGAGAAGAAACTCCGTGCGCAGATGGCATGACTAAACAGATGTTGAGGGAAATAATCATAGTTTGTCACAGCCCAATATTTCGGACAAACATCTTATAGAAAGTCCTGATGGGCATGGGAATGGTTTGAAGGATCAGGATCCCCCTTTAGCAGTTCGTGCCAGATGGCTACATGAACCTGATGAAAAAGACAGACTCAGTGGTTCCCATTTTAGAAAGATACTGTGCTGTTCTTGTGGAAAGCTGGAGCCGTTTCTTGGAATGAATTATGTGGAGATCTCTATCTTTGGAGTCATTCATGTTGCATCAGGTAAGTCTCTTGGATATAAACTATAATCTTTTGATCTCTTCTGTCTATTTGATATATTATTATTAGTAGTTGGCAACTTCTCATGTGATTTTTTTAATTTAGTGTTAGATATAAACAGTGGCCATGGTGTATGTTGTTTGCAGATGAAATTGTCTTAGTGGACGAGATTAAGAGTGAAGTTAACGCTATTTAGAAATGCGTAAAGAAGTTTTGAAGCTAAAAGAGTTTCGTGTAAGTAGGAACAAAACTAAATATATGGAATATAATTGTAATAGTAATAGGAGTATTAATAGTGAAGAGATAAAGATTCAAAACCAAGTGATACTTAAGAGTGCATATTTTTGTTATCTAAGTTTGATTATTAACAAAAATGGAGAGATTACAAATGATGTATGTAACTCATAGAATTAAAGTTAGCTGGCTTAAGTGGAAAAGTATGTCCAACGTTCTATGTGGTCGACGTATACCTACAAGATTAATTTTTTTTTATAGGACAACTATTAGATCAACAATTCTGTATGTGACAGAATATTGACTGTTAAGAAAGATCATATAAATAAAACGAGTGCTGCTGAAATGAGAATGTTAAGGTGGATGTGTGGTAAAATTAGAAAATATACAATTATGAATAAAAAGATTTGTGGAATGATATAGGTCACACTAATTAAGGATAAGTTAAGATAAAATAGATCCAGATGGTTTAAACACATACAATGTAGACCAGTTGATCAATAGTAAAGAAAAGCGATAAGATCATAGGTAATGAAAACACTAGGGGAAAGGGGTAGACCTAAATTGACACAGAAGGTTGTATTAAGAAAATATATAAACTTATTGAAACTAATTGAAGATATGACCCTTAATAGAGTAAAATAGTATAATTTCGTTTAAATTTCTATTTATGTCAGAGGGCACTATGAATGTTCTATCATGTTCCATCAACACACTAAAAGATTTATACGAGATATCTGGTGTGGAAGTAGGCCAACATTTCTATTGGAAAATAGAAAGTTTCCAAGTCCATGGCCAAGTACTTATTACTTCTTGGGTTGTAATTGCTAACTTATTAGGTTCAGCCACTATAGTTGTTCGGAACCCACAAACCATTCCGACTGGAATTCACGTAGCTGATACCAATTGATTGGGATAAAGGTTTAGTTTGATTTGGTTTGGTTTATATAAATAGTAGCCACTATTGCAATATATTTTGTGTTGTGAAACAGGGTAAAACATAAGGATGACATGTATACAGAGTTAGTGCTTTATTCTAGTAGTATGTTCCTAAAATCGAAGTTCTCCATTGTTGTGCATAAAAGAAACAGTATTCGTTTAATTCGTATAGACCGTGTAGAGGGCATTGAAATTGAAGAACTCCTTGCCAATCTTCTGAAAAGGCTTCCAAGCCATCCTTCTAGGCTATATATAGCCTTTAGAAGTCATTATTGCTGGAGGTAGTTTCCAGACGTCAATTAACATACGTTTGGTTCAGTATCATTTGGGGATTTTCTTGTATATGCTTGATCTATTTAATTTTGGTGACAATTTTCATAACTTGTGGGTGACAATTTTCATAACTTGTGGACAAATACCATGTTTGTTGTGTCGGATTAGAAGTTCCGATTGTATTAAAAAGTATGTGGACCTCATTATTTTAGATATTGTCTACCCGAATAGTTAATTGCGGACTTGTTTGCAATAAATTGAACCATTAGGGCTCGTTTGTTATTCTAGATGGAATTAGATAGAATAGAAGGAATAAGTAATACTGTGAATTCCACATATTTTTTTTTAATACTAGAGGATTATTGAATGAATTATGTGTGCCTTAAAAAAATTGGTTCACATTTGGTTAGGGTAGAATAAAAAAATAGATAAAAGTTATAAACTTTTTTTTACCATTAAATAAGAAGGTAAGATAATATGGAATCTGGTACTATTAATACCAAGAGAGTTTGGTATTATTAATACCATGAATGATGGATTAACAATCCATCATCCATCGAATAACTAGTCCCAATACCGCAATATAAACGTGGGGTTATTTATCTCTGGAAACAAAAACTAAAATGGTGGCTCTCATGTTTTTAATCCAATTTGATATACCACCTCTTTCTCTCTCAATCCAAACATGTCCTTAATCTCTCATATAAGGGACTAATCCCCCGTTTAAGGGATTAGTACTATGGAATTCATGGGATAAATAATTCAATCCCCACCCCCGGGATAACTTGTCCTTCTTTTTTGGATTCTTTTCTCTCCTTATCTAACGACCAAAAACGATTCCCCAACTCTTCTTCATATTTTATTTCATTTCAACAAATAATAATATAGATATTACCATGGTATATATAATTTTATTTACTATTTCATAGTATCAAAAAAAACATGTTGCATTGTTTCCTAATCCAATTCCATATATCAAATATGGCCAAAGTGTATAAATCATATTGACATGTTGTTATCACCATCTTCACTGACCTTATTGACACTCCCTGCACACATGCAAGGTGGAGTATAAGAACTATGAAAGAGGGACAATAAACTAGTTTACCTAATCTAAAATGTTGTACTCATGCATTTGTTACACTAACATATTGCGCTTATCCAGATCCGCAAAATGGTTGGGACTGCCGTGGCAGTAAAGCGCAAGTTCCTCCCCAGAGACATTCTCAAATTGTCAAGGGCCAAGTTCTCGCGGATTGTTCTACCTCTTGCCCCATCTGAAGTTTTGGTTTTGTGGGGAAATAATTGTCATGAGAAATCAACCCGGCAACGTAACAAGGCCTGAGATGCTGACATTGGTTGAATCGGAAGAAATCTTGAAGGTCGGATGAGTTCTACAATTCTGCAATGTTGCCTCGAGTCTCGAAGTTCTTGGACCCTTCAAAATCTCCTTGGAAAGAATGGATCGACAAATTGGATGCAAATATGAGCATTAGAGAGGAAGAGTTGGAAGAAGTCGGAAGGCTTGGAAAATGTGGAGCGAAAAGTTTCAGAACAGAAACGGTGCTATGTCACAGTCGTAAATCGGTACGAGCCTTTGACAAGGTATGAGAGCTGCTTATCTGACAATCTACCTAGCATTCGATCCTTAAATTTATTTATTTATTTTGACGGGGGATGGGGGACGGGGGCTGGGTTTAAATTTATTTATTTTGACGGGGGACGAGGGCTGGGTTTAGCTTCGATTGGTACTGTTGTCGAAAAAGGAAATGAATTGCTGAATGCTGCCTACAGTTTGATACGAATTAAAGTATTTGTTTCTGGCACAAAAGAGCAGGAGTAACAACTAGCTACGTAATAATAATTCATCTCACATCAATTATGAATGAAACGTTAAGGTTAGGATATATAATGAATTCATTGAATTGTCAATTGCTATTAAAGTAATTTGGGCAGACTTTGCAGACTTATTTTCCCAGGTTGCTGGGAGTCATTACAAGTGGTATTACAAGTGGTATCAAGAGTTATTTTACATGTACTTAGGTACGAATATCAGGTACGGGTATGTGTTTAATTTTTGAATTTATGTAATTCTCATGCTAAAAGTACTAAAACACGCGAAAATATTTATATTTTTTAATATACATTTGTTTCCTAATAAATAGTGTTTACAATATTTCATTGTGCATTTCATGTATAATATCAGAGTTTATGGATAATTATATAGTGAACTTAAATTATTAAATATATTTTTTATATGAATGTTTACGTAAAAATATTGGATACATATCCTATATACTGGAGAGAAGCCAAAATTTTCAGCATGGGGATGGGGGCAAATTTTATGTAAAAAATTATATATTTTACAATAAGTATCTATTCAGGACTTAAACACTGCATAAATATGTGACAATTTTTTATTTGTAAATGAAAGGGATTCACAATTGGTTATTGATATTGATGACATATATGCATGCAGAAAAGTATGTGGTGTTTCATACGCTGTATATCAATTTATTGTTATTTGTAAAATATAAATCGAGCGCACAATGTATGTCGATACAGGTTTAATAAAATTAAAAAAGGAGTTCACACTCCATTTAAATACTGAAGAGACAAAATAAAAGAGTCTATTCTAAAGATATTAAAAAAAAAATAGAATGCATAAAAACATAAATTTTATAGTAAAATAATCACCCATACTGAGTTATTTATCAAAAAAGTGGTCAATGTTATTTCTTATCTTGAATTTCATTTATGATAGATCAATACTAAACTTTTCTGCAACTTTCTTTGTTATGTACAAAATTATTTTGCTACTTTCTTTTTTTATGTACAAAATCAAAGAGTTTGTAAGAAAGTTGTCCTCCATCTTGTTACGAAGTCTTGTTTTAATAATTTTTGTCGAACTTATAAGTTGAATGCTATGTACTACTTAGAGTTTTTACCATAGTGGGGGCGTTACTCTTTTATATAGATATAACTTATTAGTTTAATGTTATATAATACTTAAGATTTCTACCCTAGTTAGGTTAGGGATCCCTCAGGCTCCAGCATGGCTTTGCCTTACCTATATAATTATAATTATGAGTGGTGAGTATTCTATATATATATTTTATATATTTAGAAGAGTTTACATTATGGTGGACAGGTGGAGGAATAGAAGCTCTGGGGGAGAAATAGAGGTCAGGAATAATATAGTATGTGCTTACGTGTGAATTGCTGAACCAAATAAACTTGAAAATGGTCCGTGTCTTTTGACAATGTTCAGGACAGTCAGGGTCCACTGCTTAAAGTCTTAGATTGGCATTGCTGTAAAAAGCAGCTTCTTCTTTTATTTTTGTTTTGGGGTATTTTTTTTTTCTTTTCTTATTTAATGTTTTTTGGGACTCGGCCCATGTTTGGACTGAAAAAAAGTTTGTTGGTTCTTTTTTTGAAGTTTTTTTTTAATTTTTTTATATTTTGATTTAAATTTTGTATTTTTTAAATTTGTTGTTATAAGAAGAATTTAAAAAGTATGTTCGTTCATGCTAAAATTATGCTAAAATTAGAAGTTCACTGAAAATGAAAAAATGTTACAAAAAGGTTTTAAAAAAAAACTTGTTAAGTTGGTATTTTTTTACTTTTATTAACATGTTTTAGATTTTGGTAAAAAAAATTTACTTCTTTGTTTTTTTTTTCCGACGAGAGAAATTTGAAAAGTATATTTATTTGAGCTAATGATAAAAAAAGGTTAACTAAAAAAGCGAAAAGAAAAAGGTAGACTAAGGTCTTGTTTGGAAATTAGCTATAAGTTGATTTAAAATTAGTTTTTTTGTCTTTTTTCTTTTAAGCTTAAAAAGTTAAAAAGGCTTGTTTTTTTAAACTCAAAGTCTCTTAGCTTTTTTGTTTTTTACTTGTTTTTTTTAAATATTTTTAAAAATATTATAATTTTTATTATATATATTTATTTTGTATAAAAAATTATATTTTTAAAATTTACCTGTTAAAATTTATCAATCAAGATTATTATTGAATATAAAATTATTTAAAAATAAATTTTAAAAAATTATAACAAACTTTAAGCAAAGTAAGCCTTTTGACTTAAAGCTACTTTAAGCATTTAGTTTAAACGTTACTCCATATTTTTACCAAGTAAATTTTTGCTTTTTAAGCTTAAAGTAATTTAAAATTAAAAAACTTGATTTAAAGTGGGTTGCAAACAAAGCCTAAGTACACGCCAAAGGTTGTGTCCCAATTGGCTGAAATGTAAGGCTTTGTCTTTTGGACTCCAGATTGTGGTGGTGAGAGCAGTTGCTATGGCCTTGATTGGGAAACTTGGTTTTTTAGTTTTTTAACAAAAAAATGTTAAAGAATTAAGATTGTTTGTATGGTGAAAAAATAAAAAAAATAAAAAGTTAAAAAGTGGAATTAGAATATAAATTCTAGTAATATTTTATTTAAATTTTTTTTACTTTTAAAATATAATAATATATTTTATTTATAATTTATTTACTAATACTATCATCAACGTATAATTATTAATATCAAATATATAAAATGATAAAATTGTTTACTATGAACAAAAAAATAGAAAGTTAATTTTTATTTAAACAATTAACTTTAAAAAAATTAACTTAAGAGTTAAGTTACTAAATAATTTATTTTAAATTTAATTTATATTTTTAATTAAAAATATTAAAAAAATAAAAAAATAACTTTTAAACCGTTACCAATCGGGCCATGTATGTGCATTAAATTTGATATTACTAAAATCTTTTGCATTTCCCACCACGAAAAAAGGAAAAACACTTTGCCTAACCAAATGCCCTTAACAGAAAGACCACTTTCAATTAATCTCCTTCGGCAATTTAATTTTAAGTTAATTTTTTTTGTAAATTTTTTGTTTTAAGTAAATAAACAAGATATATATTTGATAAAAAAAATGTGCCTTTAAGCAGTTATTAACGACAAAAAATTACTGTGTAATTGTTAAATTCTTTTATAAATTAAGTAAACTAGGAAGAGTTTGGAAAAGTCATTGCTTGCAATTTTTAACTTTTTGGTACTAATTTTATTTATAAAATATAATTTTTTAAAAATATCTATAATTTTTGTTATAATTTATAATTTTTATTTATTTATTTAAGTTATAAGTTATAATTTTAATTAAATACTTATAATTTATACTAAAAATTATAATTTCTATGCTACTTAAATTTAAGTAATGCCAAGTCTCACATAAATTATGTTCACTTTGAACCATTCACCCATTTTTAGATTTATTATTTTTTTGAGATCAACATATTGGGTTGAAGTTCAAAAACTTCAAGTCAAAAAATGGGGTGTCGGCATGAAGTTTAACAACTTTAGCCAAACACATTTTAGGAATATTTTTAGGAATTGATATGGACCATACTTATCAATATAGTACTTTACTATTCGATACATATTAATTTGAAATAAAATTAGTACGTTAATTATTTAATTTTATATTAATTAAAATATTAGTTGGTACCAGATGTACTGGTCTGTACCAGCTTATATTGGATACGCACTGATTCATAATTAATTTTTAAAAAAAAAATAATTTTACTTATTTTTTGTTTCTACTTTTGTTTCTTACTTTTGCGATTCAATTTAAGCATTAAATATAGTACAAATGAAGAGTACTAAAACTGATTAATATTAAATTATTATTAAAAAATTTACATGTTAAATTTTATCACTTTTCAATGAGCTAATTTACTATAAATAATGAGATTAAAATGCAATTTAGACTAATTAATTTAAATAATATTTTAATTAAATAATTAGTTATAATAAAT
>JAOTRH010171003.1:0-12407 GCA_034768845.1 Heliamphora exappendiculata | reverse complement strand
AAATAATGTACAAGCAAAATAATATTTAAAATTAATAAAACCAGTTTGTTATGTGTGAAATTAAAAAAAAATTGTAGAACAAGTTTAAAACACAGAATATAACAGCAACAAATAAAAGTAAAGAAGATGAATACAGCATATAAATTATAATAGAACACTCACAGAACTTTTGACACGAAACAGAATGAAATTAGACTAAGGCATGTAAATGACACTTTGCCCTTAAAGTATATTTGCCCATCGCAGTGGTACTTACAGATTCGGAAGTCTGCCTCCCAGGAATACTTAGTTTCTCGCACGCAAAAGAAGTACTGCACACAAGTGCACCTATTTGTAAAGAATCGCTCGGTTAAAAAAATAGTAATAATTGACAACAAATTTATTTGAATAAATACAAAATTTATTTAATAAATAAATACAAATTTTATTTAATAAATAAATTTTTTCCAAAAAGATAAGATCATATTCGAGGACCTGCAACCCACGACCCACTACCCACGACCCGGACTCGAGCCCGAGCCCGGCCCTGCTCGGCCGGCTGACCGATCGATCGAGCGGGGGGAGCAGCGGCGGCGGCGGCAACGGCGACGCGCGTGTGTGTCGGTAGGGTCGAACCCACCCTTGGGTAGGTCATCTCCCTTCCACAAAATTGGGTACCCCCAAGGGGTCCAACCCTTAGTCTAAAGTTACCTTATATATACACACCAAGTTCTACATAAACTTTCAATGTGAGACAAGACTTGTTATCTTCCATATTACCTCATTCAATACTTAATATTTTCGATCAACCGAATACATATTCTTAATATACTCACGGCGGTGAACACAACACCATCCCGACCCATCTTAACCGGTGTATGGTCCTACATAAAAATTAGGTCAAAATTTACTAAAATTTAAGCTAATCAAAATTATTTTTCTAACAATCCCCCACATAAATAAAAATGACGAAGAAATGATGCAAAAATATGCAAACACAGAAAGAGACAATACGAAAATCATTTGTATAAGGATAGGTGGCTTTTTGCCTTGAACCTTCCCTTGTGATTAACAATCGGACTTACTAGCTAATCAGTGGACGTGATATCTTCAACTGTTCAGCCGTTTGTGTAAGTTATGACAATAGAGTGTCACACAGAATCTTTTCAAACACTGTTTTAGTTCTCACGGTTGTGCTCATTGTGGCCCTGAGCAATTCTTGATTTTTATGTGTTTTAGAGAATTCAGCCTAAAAATTCTCATGGAAGCGGCCTCACTTCACACTCACATAGTTGATTTCTTATTAAGAGTATCCTGCTGTACTCTACTTGAATATTTCAAAATATAAGAATCATTAAAAGCAAGCTTATCCTAAATAATTTACAGGATCACTGTTTCATCCTAGGAGTAGGTAGGAGACCATAATTCTCCTCAGTGATCTTTCAGTTCCCCACAATTCAGTTGTCTCTTTGAATCTAGATTTTGGGATCTCCAGTCAATTAGGTTGGGTTGCCATTGTAGATACTTTTACGTAATAGGCTTTAGACCAGTTCCCCTCGATGATTTGTCAACAAGCTCTCTTTTTAATAATTTGGTTAACGGATCTGCGATGTTATCATTTGGCTTTACATAGTCAATAATGATAACTCCATTTGAGAGTAGTTGTTTAACGTAATTGTGTCTACGACGAATGTGTCGAGACTAACTGTTATACATGCTATTTTGTGCCCTTTCAATTGCTGATTAGCTGTCGCAATGTATACAAATTGCGGGCACTGGTTTAGACCACATTAGAATATCTTCAAAAAAATTACGAAGCCACTCTGCTTGTTCTCTTACTTTATCTAAAGTAATAAATTCAGATTCTATTGTGGATCTTGCGATACACATTTGCTTGGTAGATTTCCATAACACTACTGCGCTTCCCAATGTAAAGAGATATCCACTTGTGGATTTGGAGTCTCTAATATCAAATATCCTGTTTGCGTCACTGTATCCTTCTAGTACTATTGGATATCTCGTATAGTGCAGTCCATAATTTAGGGTACACTTTAGATATCGAATAGCCCTAATTATAACCTTCGAGTGGTCAGCTCCTCGATTACTTGTGTATATGCTCAGTTTACTAACTGAGTACGCTATGTCGGGCCATGTACAATTCATTACGTATATTAAGCTGCCTATGATTTGAGAATACTCTAGTTAATTGATACTTTTATCCTCATTGTTGGATGGATGAAGATTCACATCTAGTGGTGTTTAAGCTGGACTATCATTATACTTGTTAAATTTCTCAAATATTTTCTCAATATAATGAGATTGAGATTGAGCAATTCCTGCAGATGTTCGAGTGATTTTAATTTCTAGTATTACATCAGCAATACCTAGAAGCTTCATGTTAAACTTACTCCTTAACATATTTTTCGTAGCTTTAATGATTTCATTATTGCTACCGATAATAAGCATGTCTTCCACAATGAGACAGACAATAACACAACCTTTGTCTGTTTCTTTAATGTAGATACATTTATGGCATTCATTTATGCTGAAACCATTTAAGTATCAAAATAATCTAGGCTTTTCTTTTGCCTGTAACCTTTGACAACAAGTCTGACCTTGTATTTATTAATTGAACCATCTGTTCTCATCTTTCTTTTAAAAATTCACTTGCAACCAAGAGGTTTACATCCTGGTGGTAGATCCACCAGTACCCAAGTGTGATTTTGTAAAATAGATTCAAATTCATTATTTATAGCCTCCTTCCACAAAGAAGCTTCAGGAGTGGACATTGTCTCTTTAAAACTCATAGGCATTTTTTCTAGCATATACATGAGAAAATCTGGACCAAAGGTCTTTGATTTCCTTTCTCTTTTTCCACGTCTTGGTTCATCGAAACCTTTTACTTTTTGGTCTTTCTCATTGCTAAAAGCAGTATCAAAAGTTCTTTTACTTGAACTTGGTTCTTGTAAGGTTTTATAAGGAAAAATATCTTCAAAAAATGAAGCATTTCTTGATTTAATAATTATGTTAACATGAACCTCTGCTATATCTGACTTATGCACTAAGAACCGATATGCACTACTATTTTCAGCATAACCAATAAATATACAATCAATAGTCTTGTGTCCTATTTTCACTTGTTTTGGAATAGGGACTATTACTTTAGCCAAGCACCCCCACATTTGCAAGAATTTGTAGGTGGGCTTTCGGACCTTCCACAATTCATACAGAGTGTTATTCATCTTTTTAGGAGGTAATTTGTTTAAGATGTAGTTAGCGGTTAGAATCGTTTCTCCCCACAAGTTCTGTGGTAATCCTGAACTTATCAACATATTATTCATCATTTCCTTTAAGATTCTATTTTCCCTTCTAGCAATTCCATTTTGATGTGGAGAATAAGGTGCGGTAGTTTGGTGAATAACTGCATGTTCAGAACAAAACTCAGCAAAAGAAAATTCATATTTACCACATCTATCGCTTCTAATCACCTTAATTTTTGTGCTAAGTTGATTTTCAACCTCATTTTTGTAATGTTTAAATATTTTTAATGTTTTGTCATTACTTCTTAGCAAATACACACAACTATATCTAGTGCAATCGTCAATAAAAGTAATAAAAGATTTATTTTTATCGCGTGTTTAAACAAATTTTAAATCACACACACTAGTATGGATTAAATTCAGAGGTTCAGAACTTCTTTCAATTAAATGAAAAGAAAGCCTCGTTAACTTTGGATCCAGACAAGTGTCATATTTATGATTTGAATCGATATTAAAGTTAAGAAAATAGTCCAAGTTAATTAATCTACGCAAAGTATCAAAATTAACATGCCCTAATCAACCATGCCATACATTTGAAGATTCAAGCAAGTAAGCAGAAGATGTGTTAATTTTATTAATAAACGGAATAATATTCATTATATTCAACTTAAAGGGGCCATTACTCATGTACCGTTTTTATACATATACCCCACTCTTAGTGAGGATAACCTTCTCAGACTTGAAAATTAACTTAAATTCGTTCTTAATCAGCAGCGACCTAGACACCAGATTCTTGCAAATTTTTGGCACAAGCAGCACGTCCATTAGAGTCAATTCCTTCTCGGATGTCATCTTCAAAATCACATTCCCTTGTCCTTCAACTTTAGAAGTTGAGGAGTGTCTTATGAAGAGCTGCTCTCCATGTTCCACTGGTTTGTAAGAAGTGAACGTTCTCTTCTCAGAACAAACATGTCGAGTAGCACCTGTGTCCACCGACCTGCAGCACGTCCCTTAGTCTAAGGTTGCCTTATATATACCTACCAAGTTCTACATAAACTTCTAATGTGGGACAAGACTTGTTGTCTTCCATATTACCTCATTTAACCATATGACTTTAGAAGTCATTTTCTCATTCAATACTTAATGGTTTTGATCAACCGAATACATATTTGTAATCTACTCACGGCGGTGAACACAACACCATCCCGACCTATCTTAACCTGTGTATGGGTCCCACATAAGAATTAGCTCGAAGTTTGCTACAATTTAAGCTAATCAAAACTATTTTTCTAATAGGAAATTGGCTTCAATTTGCCAAAGATCGAACACCGGGTTCATGAGCGACAAAACTCCTCTGTGCGCGGTGGAGGGGGCGACAGTGGTGGTGAGGGTTTGAGATGGTGGTAGCGGTGAAGGTTTGTGAATGGGGTGGTGAGGGGTGTTTTTGTGGTTCTACGGCGCTTGTCTGTGCGGTGGTGATAGGGAGTGTGCGATGGTAGGAAAGAGGGCGGCAGTGGCGGTGATGGGTGTTTGTGCGGTGGAGCAGGGTAGCTTGTAGGTACCGTTCTTTAGTTTGTTGGCAGCGGTGGAAGTGGCGCCGCTGCCACCGGAGGTGAAGGCACTCGGGCAAAATGAGCAGATGCAACAAAGCGTTGAGAGAGAGAGAGAGAGAGAGAGAGAGAGATGTGTGTGAAGGGCAAAAATGTTATTTTTTTACTGAAGTCATATTTGTTCATTGGGTCGACAAACGATTGACTAATGGAGGGGATAAATTGTTACACATTTTATAAAATAAGGGAGTGTAATGTTATTTTTAAGAGCAAGAGGGGAGATATTAATATATTGAAAGTATGCAAGGGTTAACATGTAATTTACCCTAAATTTTATTATACACATATATTTTTATAAAAATTATAATTTTAAATTTTAGTTGACAAAGTTTATCAAATAAGATTTAAATTAAATACAAAAATATTTAAAAATAAATTTTAAAAAACTATTATAACTGTAGTTTATATTTTTTATTTTTTTGGTTTATTGCCACTTTAAGAAAACTTTTTAGATTATTGACTTTTGGTTTAAAGTCACCTATATAATTTATCCAACGAACATTTTATTTATTTAATTTAAAGTGATTTTAAGCAAAAAAAAATTTAACTTAAAATTGGGTGGCAAAACTAGGCTTATGTTAACTTTTGTGATAAAAGTATTTAAAAAACATAAGATCGTAAAATCAAATTTGTCTAGATTTTATAACAAAAACAAAACGAAAACGAATCTATCTTAAAAACATAACGTCAAAGGCTAGTTTTGATCAAATTTTGTCATTAAAATCACATGGTAAATAAGTTCAATTTATATTTTGATTTTATTAATTACAAATGTACATAAAATATACACAATTTTTCCAATAATAAGTTCATAAAAAGAATTTTCTTGATTAGATTTTTAAATTAATCCAAATATTTAAATATGTATATATATATATATATATATTAAATTATTAGAAATTTAATTTTTAAGGGGCCGTTTGGTAATGTTTGTAGTTATTTATTTATTTTTATAAAAAACAAAAAATTAAAACATATTTGGCGCATAAATATTTAAAAAGTGTTCGTTGGAGGTTGCGGATAAATACAATACTCGGAAGTGTTATCTGGTGATGATAGCAAGAGGTAGAGATGGTGGTCGAAAATGGTGGTTAGAGGTGGTAATCGAAGCGGATGGTCGGCGGTAAAAAAAGTTTTTAAAGTTTTTAAATCATTAGGAGGTAGTGCCTATGTAAGTAGTTTTTAAACTTGATTTAAAAAAAGTTTAATTTAAAAAAAAATAAAAATAAAAAATAAGAGTTTTTTGAATGATTTTTTGTAGCAATTTTCTTACTTTTTTATATTTTTTATTAAAATATCTAAAATGTCCTTACTTTATCTTTTAAGTTCTAATATTCAGCATATTGGCAAAAAATTTTATTTTTGTGTGTAGAGTTGACTTTTTATATAAGTGTATTATAGTAATTTTATATGAAAAAATTAAGGTGTTTGGGATATGTATTGACTATTTTTATTGAATTAGGAAATGAAAAAAAGTTAACTAACTTTTTTTGAAATCAAACAGTACAATTTAAAAGCTTATTTTTTGTGATAATTACTTATTTTTTTGTTTTATTTTATTTATTTTTATTTTCAGTGAAACTTTTTTTATCGTTTAGCAAAATTAGTAACTTTTTGACTCCTCTTATCGAGACGAGTCAGAAAACTAAATTTTTTATTAAAATATAAAAAAATTATAAAAGACAAAAATAAGTCAAACTAAGCAAATAAGCTAAATTTGATATTGCTTATTTTCGCCTTTGGTGAATTTTTTTATCTTTTGATAAAAAAATTTATTCGATTTATCTCATCGAGACAATTTTAAAAAGTAATAATTTTAAGGGTAAATTACACTGACCTTCCCTGAGATTTCTGACAAAAATAGAAACATACTATGCGATTTTAAAAATATCACTAACCTTCCCTCATATTTAATTTTAACATCAAATGGACTAAACTATTAAAATTTCTAACGAAAACTACCATCATAACCCCAAAACCACCCTCAAAACCAGTATACACTCCAAAATCACCCCAAAATCACCCCACACCTCAAAACCACCCCCAAAATTATACCCACACCTCAAAAACCACCCGCACATCTCAAAACCACTGACCGCCGACCCCCACACTGCCACCACCGCCAACTCTCACACCGTCGCCACCGCTGTCCCTTAGAAGGCAGAATAAACAGAATAATTTATGTTCACTGGTTGTGAAAATATGTTTTGCGGTATTATCTACCGGTACCTGGTGTATAGATACGGGAGCCACAAATCATATTTGCAATTCATTGCAGGGGTTCCAGGAAACCTGACAACTTAGTGATGGAGAGATTTACCTGCATATAGACAATAATACAAAGGTAATAGCAGTTGCAATAGGAGATGTCACTCTTAGCTTTGGTAGAGATCGAATTTAAATATTGAGAGATTGTCTTTATATACCTGTCATTAGAAGAAACTTATTTTCCATTTCTGGATTGGCTAAAGACATATATTTAATTTATTTTAATAACTCTGTGGTCATTAAGGTTATTAAACGAGTTATCTGTTCTGTTATATTGGTGGATGATCATTATATTATTACTCCAATCCCTCATACGCTACAAATAACTAAAATGAATAATACATCCATATTACCATATAAGAGAAAATTTTCTTTTTTAATGAATCAAACGTTTCTTTGGCACTTACGCTTAGGTCATATTAATCTAAAAAGGATAAACAAACAGGTGGCAGATGGACCTTTGAGTTCATTAGAAGTGGAGGCACTTCCAGTCTGTGAATATTACTTAGAGGATAAGATGACCAAGAGACCATTTTCGGCCAAAGGCTATAGAGCTAAAGAACCGTTGGAGTTAGTTCATTCTGATGTATGTGGTCCTATGACAATCCGGGCTAAAGGTGGCTTTGAGTACTTCGTTAGTTTCATTGATGACTACTCAAGGTATGGATACATTTATCTGATGCACCATAACTCTGAATGTTTTGAGAAGTTCCAAGAATTCAAGATGAATGAAGAGAAACATTTGGGTAAAAGTAACAAATCATTACGATCCAACAGTGGTGGAGAATACCACTTTGGAGAGTTTAAGAATTACTTATCATCAGAGAAAATTACATCACAGTTGACTACACCAGACACTCCACAGCAGAATGGTGTAGCAGAAAGAAAAAATCAGACTCTTATGGAGATGGTAAGATCCATAATGAGTTATTCAAGTTTACCCGATTCATTTTGGGGTATCCCATGGGAACAAAAATTGGTCTATTTTATAACCCTAAGGATCAGAAGGTCATTGTTAGCACCAATGTCTGATTCTTAAAAAAGAATTATATTATGGATCACATGCCCAATAGCAAAATTGTTCTGGAAGAACTGATAAGAAATAGTAGTGGAACAGAAAAGAAACCACAAGTCACTGATATTCTATTACCTCATCATAGTGGGAGAATTATCGGGACATGTGCAAATTAGGAACAGGGTGCTGATGCACAGGGTTCAGATTCTGCACAGCCTATTATTGCAAGTACACAGACACAAGTAGTGCCTTGTCGTAGAGGGAGGATTATTCACCAACCTGATCGGTATATGTTCTTGGAAGAGTCATTTGACAAGATCCTGATAGAAGTGAATACCGAGCCCTGTAACAACAATAAAGCACTACAAGACAAAGATACAGATCTTTGCCAAAATGCTATAAAATCAAATATGGAATCTATCTATTCTAATTAGATCTGAAAACTTGTAAAACCACCCGAATGGATAAAATTCAATAAATGCAAATGGATCTACAAGTGAAAGAGAGAAGTAGATGGGAAGGTTGAAACTTTCAAAGTTAGGCTTGTTGCTAAATGATTCACTCAGAAAGAAGGGATCGACTATGAGAAAATATTTTCGCCAGTAGCCATGCTTAAATCTATCCGAATTCTCTTATCCATTTTTGCACATTTCGATTACGAAATCTAGCAAATAGACGTTAAGACAGTTTCATTAACGGAAGTCTTGACAAGTGTATCTATATGATACAATCAGACAGATTCAATGCAAATGGCCAAGAACACATATTGTGTAAGCTTAATAGATCAAATTTATGAATTTAAGCAGGTATCGAGGTTTTGAAACACTCAGTTTGATCAAGTTATAGAGTCTTATGATTTTGATCAAAGTCCGGATGAATCCTTTTTGTACAAGAAGCGTAACGAAAGCGTGGTGATCTTCCTAGTACTTTACATAGACGATATCTTACTCATTAGAAACGATGTTGGGGCATTATCTTCGATTAAAGTATGGTTATCTGGACAGCTCGATATGAAGGACTTGGGAGAAGCAATCACTTCCTCGGAATCAAGCTTGTGCGAGATCAAAAACAAAGGATGTTGGGCTTATCACAAGGAAAGTATATCAATGATATCCATACTCGTTTTAGTATGCAAGATTTCAAGAAAGGATTTCTTTCTTCCAGGCATGGAGTCACCATATCCAAGGATCAGTGTTCTAAGATACCTGATTAGATAGAGAGGATGAAGTCAGTTCCTTATGCTTCGATAGTAGGAAGCCTCATGCATGATACACTTTGTATTAGACCCGCCATCTATTTTACCGTTGGCATGGTTAGCATGGTTAGCATATATCAGTCTAATCCAAGATAGGAGCATTGGATTACGGTAAAGAATATAATTAAGTACTTAAAAAGGACTAAGGATTATATGTTAATTTACCATGCAGATAGTCTAGTACCTTTGGAGTACACACTTAGATTTTCAGTCAGACATAGAGCTTATATCAGGAGACAACCTTACAAATCATTTACAAAGAGTCTTACAGATCCTTTACAAAGAGTTTACCAGTTTAGACTTTTGATAGTCATGTAGAGGTCATGTGAGTCAGATGTATAGCAACATGATTTTGAGTATAAATGTGAGATTGTTAGTGTTGGTATATTGAAAATTATATTTTTAGCAATTAATTTTATTTCAATAAAATTAATTTTTTATTTTATGAGAATCTTTATGAGTAATGTATGTATATTATTTCTTAATATTATGCATGGATATCCGATATTCTATATAGTATTTAATCTTGTGTGTAGAGTACGACTTACACACAAAATATTAAATTTTAGATTCTTACAGAATATAAGTTTTATGTTCACTGTTGAGATAAAAATAGACAAACCATTGGTACGACTGTAGCATAGAATTTTAGTATGCATGTCTTGGTTACAGGAAACAAATAATAGCATCGTGTATTGTTCCGACTCTCTGTGCTAGTACACTTTGTGTGTATTGAACGGGGCATTTGCAGTTATTAATTTTAAACTGACAATATAAATTAATTCACACCCCAATGTTATTATAAATAGTACTTATCATCTTAATCCTGAAATAATTATTGATTTGCGTATATTTAATATTAGTTATTTTGATTCATTAGAGTGTGTGATCTTATGTAGGTCTTTATTCTTGGTGAGTTGGATAGCGGTATTATTTATATGGTAAATATTAATTATTGACGAAATCCATGTCTCAATAAATCGGAATTGATGATACCCCTTAAGGATTCTTATAAGTTTTGACCAGGTCAAGCTCTGTAGATAGATTTAATTATTCGGCAGTCAAATAAGTTAAACGAAAGGGTTTAAGGAATATCAAAATGCTGATTAAATTAAATTGTCAGTAATTAAATTTAATTTACGGGTATCGAGAATCTTAACGTTGTGAGAAATGGTAAGCATTTAATAACAGAAACTCAATGCAAGAAGGTCTTAAAATTATGGGTCAGAGTGCAATTATAGTTTTTTAGTGGTGTAAACTGTAATTCAGTATTTTATGAAAATTGCTGAATCCGCTACGTCTTTCCAGAATTGTAAAAACTGCTGATAGGTGTCTGTGTTCCTCTGAAAGTCTTACTCATAATTACCCTATAGGTCATACTGAAATCCTATATATATGCGGGTAGGCTGAACCAGTTTTATATATTGGTATATCATATTTTGTCTTTCAAGACTAAATATATCTGGGTTTTACCGGTACGAGTTCTCGATAATCCGTAACCCACACTACGCTCGAGGATCGCGTAAGGGAATACAGTAGAAGATCTGACAGGAGTTTCAACTAGGAATCAAATCATAGTTGAAGAATCGATCGACAAAAGGTATTCTCCTAAATTAATTTTGGTTGCACGGGTTTTATTTTGATCGTTCATCGTCAAAAATTTTATTTGGAGCCCATTTCGGCGTTTGCCCGTCCAGTTAATATTTTTACCGAAAATAATTACAAAAATAATTATCTTGACAGTTTTGCCTCCAACACGCTGGCGGTGTGGGGGTCTGTTATATATATATGACAGAGAGGGGGGATATAACAGAGAGAGAGGGGGCTGCCAGTGCCGACCGCCTCTCTTACCACCAGCGCCGACCGTTGACCCCCACACCGCCGCCACCGCCGACTCCCACACCGAGAGAGAGTGGCGATAGAGAGGAGAGAGAGAGAGAGAGAGGGGGGGGGACAACGGTGGCGGCGGTGTGAGGGTTGGCGGTGGTGGCGGTCGGCGATCGATAGTTTTGTGGTGTGGGGGTGATGTTTGGGATGATTTTTGGGTGTAGGGTGGTTTTGGGGTTTTGATGGTGGTTTTCGTTAAAAATTTTAACGGTTGGGCTCATTTAATGTTAAAATTAAATCTGATGGGAGGCTAGTGATATTTTTAAAACTACATTGGTGATTTTTGTTTTTGTCAGAAATCTCAAAGGAGGTCAGTGCAATTTATCCTAATTTTAATTTAAAATATAAAAAATTAAAAAGGCAAAAAATTATAAAAAAAAGTCCAATCAGGGTCAATTGTCATTTTGCTTTTTAACTTTTTATTTATATTTTTTTGCTAATTTTATAAATCAAGATGTTTTGCGTTTCTTTATTTATCAAAACTAGCAAGATGTTTAAAGATACTTTAAATATAATTTAATTATAAAATTAATTTTAAATAATAAATAAATTCTAAATAACTAAGGGAGATAGTTTAAATATCTTCATTGCTGAATCTTAATTTAAACAAAAAGTAGCAAAAAAGATATATATGTCAATTAAAAAATCTACACAATTAATTATTTTTCAAGACATCATATATACATATATATTAAAAATAATTTTTTTATGAAAAATAAAGAGAAAAGTTAAACTTGAAACAAAGAGAGCAAAGAAATTAGGTTTATAATGAGTGAGAAAAAAATTAAATTTTAAATAAAAAGAGAATGAAAAGAGCTAGTTAAGAAAAAAAAAGAGAGAAAAAGAAGTGTCATGCAAGACACATGTACATGTCATATGGACACCATTATTCCTCCTAATATAGATTATATATTTAAAAGCAATTTATTTAGATCTATCACTTAATATTTATATTTTATATAAAATTATATAAAAATAAAAAAATAAAACAATAGGTAATTATGTAATTTAGCATAGTTGTTTATTTGACTTCAAGGCACTAAAACTATTTACAAAAAGTGATTTTAAGTTACTCCCAAAACGTAACAAATTAATTTTGTATTTATTTGGCTTAAATTATGTCAAAAACAATA
>JAOTRH010170992.1:0-12407 GCA_034768845.1 Heliamphora exappendiculata | reverse complement strand
CGTCTCTCTCTCTCTCCACTTTGCCGTTTCTCTCTCTCGGTAGGGGTCGCAGTAGCGGCAGTCGGAGGTCGACGGTGGCGGCGGTGAGGGAGATGGTCGGCACTAGCGGTGTGGGGGTCTGTTATATATATATATAATATAAAACAGAAAGAGAGATAGGGGATATAACAGAAAGAGAGAGAGAGATGGCCGTCGTCTCCCACACCACCAGCGTCGACTGCCTCTCTCACCGCCGCCACTGTCGACCGCCGACTGTCGACCGTCGCCATCACCAATCCCTACCAAGAGAGAGAAATGACAGAGAGGAGAGATAGAGAGATGGCAGAGGGAGAGAGAGAGAGAGGGCAGAGAGCAGAGAAAGAGAGAGCAGAGAGAGGGACGACGATGGCAGGGTTGGCAGCGGTGTGGGGGGAGGCGGTCGGCGGCGGTGAGGGTTTGGGAAAATGGTTTTGAGGTGTGGGGGTGGTTTTGAGGTATGGGGTGGTTTTGAGGGGTGTATGGTGGTTTTGAGAGTGGTTTTGAGGTTGTGATGGTGATTTCTGTTAAAAATTTTAATGATTTGATGTATTTGATGTTAAAATTAAATTTTAGGATAAATTATTATCATTTCTAAAATCATATAAAAAAATTTTATTTTTATAAAAAACCTAAGGGGAAGTCAGGGTAATTTACTCTAATAATTATTCTATTAAGTAATTCCCCGTAAAATGATAAGAATAAGCACCGTACGTATGAAATTTTAATTTTTTGTTTATTACAAATTCTAAGTTTGGCATTGCCAAGAGTATTAGCTTATGAATTTTAATTTGTAACAAAAATTATAAGTATTTGATAAAAATTATAATTTATAACCGAAATAGAAGAAAAAGTAATTATAACTTGTAGCAGATATTATGAGTGTTTAAAAAAAATTATAACTAATAATTAAAATTAGTCTATGTTGACTTAACTTTTTTAAAATGCTTTTAGCTTAAAAACTTTTTAAAAAATTTACTTGTTTGGTCTCAGTTTTTTTTTTTACATCTTTTTATATTTATTTTTAAAAAAAAACTAAAATTTTTTTTAAAAAATAATTTAAACACAACCTAATAGTAAAAAAGTTAAAAATTATTAAAAATAATTTTGACAAACGCACCAATAGTAATTAATAAGATTTCGACCACTCGATATGGCAGTCTAATGATTAGTTGGTCGCTTTGATAGGAATTGAGTTTTAAGTAGTTATGAATTCTAAGTTGTGTTAATAACATTCTCATGAATTTCACAGTTCTATTTATCAGTTTACTGATCCACTTAGTCTTAGGTGGTGTAGGCAGTTGTTTAAAATTTTAGTTCAAATTCAATTTGAGTTGATATAAATTTTTAGCCTATTATGATTAATAAATTTAAAGAATTTTGAAAAATATAAATTTTTAGTTGTTTAATTAGTTTTGAACTCGACTAGCAAAAATTTGATTAGATTATATCTTTTTTCTCTCTTATAAATATGAATGTAACATCAAATTATTTGGTGTTTAAGTTGTTTAAGATGAGAGTTTGAGAGGAGAATTTGTAGGAGTTCAGTAATTTGTAATCGTTTCTTCATATATTGAATTATGCTATCCATGAACGTAGGCAAATTGTTGAGTTACGTAAAATTTGTCTCTCTGTGTTCATTTGTGATTATTTTAAGCTCCTTTTTTGTACAACAAGTGATATTAAAGTTTTGATTAAAGCTATTTTCTACTCTTTGCTTAGAATTCAAAGTGGTTAAAAATTATTTTTGAATATGCTAAAAGTTTTATCTCGTCAAGACGATTCTAACGGTATATTATACGTCAAAAATCGAGTTCAGGCGCTCCCGCACACTTCTATTAAGTCTCTGCAATATTTGTAGTTGGCCAAACGCGTCCTTGGGCCATTGCTGAAGAATTATTGCTTGATGCACAGATTTAATTACTCTGACATCTTGCTCCGCGCGCGACCCTCACCTCTCGGTGCGTGCGCCCGTGTTTATTCGGTCTAACTTTTTGCTATTTTTTTAGTTTTTTGCTTTTTTTTTGTTCAGTGTGATTTTTTTTTGTTAATTTTTTTTGAACTAATTAATATTTTAATCAGTTCAATTTTTTTAAAATTTAATTTCGTTATATTTATAACAAAAAATTGTTTTAGTTTTATTCAAATAAAGAATATTATTTGTGATGAAGTTTAAGCATTCTGAGAGCCGAATCAACTAAAAGAAAGAAGTTAGAGGATTCGAGTAATTATCTACGAAGAACAATGGTATTCAATGCAAAATTTGAAATTAAAAAATTTGATGACATCAATAACTTTGTGTTGGTGTCCACCCTATTTAGGATGACACAATTATATTACGACTCTAATATAATTAGGAGTTTAATATATATTATATTAGTATTAAAATTATATTATAAATATATAATCCCTGTTGAGTGTTCGGTGGAGGAAGATCAAAAAGGACAAAAACCAATTCTCATGTTTTGAGAATTAAGAAGCAGCGACTCAAAGAGGTTTTTCAAGGAAGAAACAGCCCAGTTTTGCGTATATATCGGATGTCAAATGAAGCCCGATCGTCATGAAATTTTAAGGGTATACTCTCGGCGTCTGATTCTTGATAACCAACGGTTTCGATTGTCAACTGGTGAGATCTAAATTTGAGTTTATTTTTTTGTTAGAATCTATCTTACGGTGACAGTATTTAATATTTTTCCGAGAATATTATTCTTGATGTTGTCATTCTCTGGGTATGCCTAAAGAGTTTAATTTGTATGCTCATTATTTTGACATAGTGAAGATTTGGAATCGGACTTCGGTCCGTAATTTTTTCCCTTATGGGTTTTTCACGTAAAAATTTCAGCGTCATGCAATTATTTATTTATTATTTATTCTGCTATTGTTGATCTGGTTTGATCACGCACAAATAGAGGAAAAAATATTTTATTTCGCTGCAGGCTATTTTGTTTAATTATTCCCAACAGTGGTATCAGAACTCGGTTCAGATACGGTCCGGGTATATTCAGTTCTTGTGTTTGATTAAATGGATGAATCATCTGGTTCTATGATTAAATTGAATTCATCAAATTATTCGATATGAAAACCGCATATGGAAGATGTATTTTACACTAAGGACTTATATCTGTCGATAGAAGGTAACAATAAGAAGCTAGAAAAAACTACTGATGACGAGTGGAAGGTTATGAATAGGAAAACAATGGCTCAAATCCGTACATTGGTGGATCAAAGTATTTTTCACCACGTGGCTCAAAAAACTAATGCCATATATTTTGGAAGAAATTAGAGTCAATGTATAAGAGGAAGACTGCCCAGAATAAAGTATCCTTGATCAGACGGTTGGTGAATCTGAAATACAAAGATAGCCGGAGTGTAACCGAGCACCTCAGTGATTTTCAGCAATTGATCAATCAGTTGACTATTATGAAGATGGTTTTGGATAACGAGTTGCAGGCCGTACTTCTATTAAGTTCCTTACCAGACAGTTGAGAAACATTGGTTGTAACAATCAGTAACTCAGCACCGAACGGCGAAGTCACCATAGATATGGTGAATGATAGCATGTTCAATGAGGAGACAAGACGGAAGGAGCAGAGGATTTCTGTCGACTCAAATGCCTTGGTCACAGACAAGAGAGGAAGGAGTACAAACAAAAAATATTCCAACAAAGACAGGCCAAGAAGCAAGTCAAGAAGAAAATCTCAATCCAAGAAGGAGATTAAGTGCTTCTATTGTGATAAAATGGGGCACATGAAAAAGGAATGCAGAAAACTAAAAAAGAATCAGAAACAGGGCAAGTTTGACGACAAGAAAGATTAGAAGGATACAGTTGCAGCAGATTCAGATGAAGGCGAGACCATCATTGTTTGTGATGATGGGTTCATTGGGATCACAAGACAGGACTCCAGTTGGGTGATAGACTCGGGTGCCTCCTTGCATGTCACCGTACACAAGGAATACTTCATGACTTCTTTCGATTTCAGTTTCAAGAAAGTACTTTTATGTCCGAACATTTGAATAATTATAATAAGATTCTTGTTGATTTGCAGAACTTGAATGTCGAGATCCAATATGAAGATAAGGCTTTGTTATTGTTAAATTTCTTATCCGATTCATTTGAACATCTGATTACCACACTTTTATCCGAGAAGAAAAAGATCCATTTTAGTGATGTATCCAGTGTTTTGATAAACGAGTACCGTTGGAAGAATAAGTAAGTCAACTATGATACATCCAATGAAACCTTGTTAGTAAAATCTGGTTCAAAACAATATGGAAAGAAGAGAAGTTTTTAGTCAAAATCAGGTAGTGATTTATCTGGATTGAAGAATCTTATCTGAAAATACTCGAATTGTGGTGACTTCACAGAGATAGATGGTGGAGCAGTGCTTATGAGAAACGATAATGCTTGTAAGATTAGAGGGATAGAAAGTATCCGTTTAAAGTAGTATGATGGAACTATCAATGTTATTTCAGAAGTTCAGTATGTACCAGATTTTAAGAAGAATCTTATCTCACTTAGTGTTTTAGCCTAAAATAGGTTCGAAATTAGTATGAATAGTAGAGTTCTCAAAGTTATGTTGGGAGCTCGTGAGATTTTGAAAAGTACTATTCATGGTAATTTGTATTTTTTACATGGGCATACTTTTAAAGGTAGTGCTAGCATAATTTGTAAGAAGTCTAAAAAAATTAAGGTCAAGTCCCAACATTGTTTGAACTTGATCAATTTATCAAAGTATTGAACACTCACGGGTGTATGGCGTCTTAAGACGCATCTAATGGCAGCATTAATTTGCTAATATGTCTGATTTAAAATTTTGATCACCCTAAGTGAATTTGGCGCCACAAAGCGCATTTAGATGCAGAATTTATCTGTTGGTTTGATTGATTCAGAAATTTGAACACTTTTAATTCGTTTAGTGGCAGTTTTGATATCTTGATTTGTTTGAGATTGAATTCTCGTTAAGGAAGAGATTGTTGAGAATTTTAGCTCAAATTCAATTTGAGTTGATATAGACTTTTAGTTTATCGTGGTTACTAAATTTGAAGAGTTCTGAAGAATATGAATTTGCAGTTGTTTAATTAGTTTTGAGCTCGACTAGCACAACTTTAATTAGATTATATCTCTTTTCTCTTCTATAAATATGAATGTAGTCTCAGATTATTTAGTGTACAAGTTGTTTGAGATGAGAATTTGTAACAGTTGAATGATTTGTTATCGTTTTTCATACATTGAATTTTGTTGTCTGTGGACGTAGGCAAATTACTAAACTACGTAAAATTTATCTGTCAGTTTTCATTTGTGATTATTATGGGTCATTTCTTGCTTAACAGTTGTAGCTATAGTTATATAGTCTTTTGGGATATTTGTAACGTGGCTTATTTGCAAAACATACGTAGAGGGTCTTATTTGAGAAAAAATTATTAGATACTCTCAGAATATCATGTAGTCCATATTTCGTGATACTCTCGACAAATAAATAATCGCAATTTACACAATATGGATCACTCTTTGTCTTTTAATAATTTAACAAATGTGAGTCATCGTGTTCTTACTGTAAAATTTGTTATCGTCATATTGAATGAGAGCACCACGTAAACTTACCACATAAAATTCAAAAAAAATCGAATAATTAATCCTTATTTGGTCCCGTCCACAGAAAATTGCTCTCGTTGATTGTTTCCTAACTCTATTATTGCACGGGTCTTTGAATGTGAACCAACCAAGGGGTGGGAGTGATCCAAATTAGCATAAAAATGAGTGATGGCAGCAGCACAGCGCAAGCAATTGGCAATTGCTTGGACAAACAAAAACGAAACCAACTTCAGTTGGAGTTTTGTGAGGAATTTTTATGTGCAAGAAGCTAAAAGACGTCTGTGGCTTGGCCTCCATAAATGTACCTATCAAGGTTGTCCCTCGCTCGCCTTCAATTCATCTCTTTTGGCTTTTTGCATGTAACTCGGATTTGTTTTCGCTTTGACCAAGAGCTGCATTTTTTTATATTTTTTGTTTCGAGTAATGCTCACATATTAGGAAAAATATTAAAAGAAAAAAAAAGTGATGGACGTCATTAAATTTAGTAATGATTATAAAATTAGATTACCCGTTGGACATAATCTAGAAGAAGGAAGTTTCTCTGTGGTTGGCCTATGTAAGGATGACTCCAAAATTTATTTTGATGATTTGAATTATTTATTTTTAAAATTTTTAATTAATTATTAGTAAATATTTGAACAAATTGCATCTCTCTTTTAACAAAAGGGACAATAAATACTGAAATTTACAAATTAGATGAATGATTTGGATTATTAAAATATATATAACTGGTGTGATTAGTTCCACAACAACAAAATGTTGTTGATTGGCCCAACCTATATATACATATAAAATAGTTTGGGTAGGGTTTTCACATAGATAGGAGTTATGGACATATTAGGTATAACAATATAAAATAGAATCTGAATTTTTTAGAAAAAATTTAAAATAAAACTAATTTTTCTACATATTTTACATATATGATTCCTATTTATAAAACCACTACATTATACGGGATTTTATAAAATCGCCTAATTCTTCTAATAGATTAGTCACTAATGCCTAACTTAAAATTAGTTGTCAAATGAGATCTATGTAAGCGATATTATATTATATTTATAAAAATAATTAATCGCAACTTAAATTGTGTGGATCACTTTTGTCACCAAATCACTTAACAAAATTAAATTTTTATCCGAATATTCGTCTCTATGATATTAAATAAGAATACTACGTAAAATTACTAGAATTTACTTCATAAATACCGTATAATTACTCATGAATTTAATACTAGGTAGAGCACGAGGGAGACGTACATACTATTTCCTCTCGTAGTTTGCTGGTCAAAACTCAAAACTCTCTCCATCCAAGTGACGGCGTGTGTGACGATTTTAAGATCTCGACACTTATGACGCATGCATGGGACAATGGAAAATTAGTGAATACTCTAAAAAAAACAATGGTCCACCAGTTTTAGGAGTCAAGTCACACAATAATTAAAAATATGAAATAATTATGCCTAGTTTGGGATATTGAAAAATTTTAATTTTTAAGAATTTTAACTTATTTTATAAAAAAATAAATTATTTTGACCAATTTTTACATTTTTTGACGTTTTATTAAAATGTTTAATATGTTTTTATATTTTTATTTTTTTAAGTTATATAATATTTAAGATGATGATACAATTTTTTTTGATAGTAGGATTAATTTTTTAATTCAGTATATTATAATTATTTTATTCAAAAAATTAAAATATTTGAGATGCGAATAGAATTTTTTCTTGAAAGAAAATAAAAAAAAAGTTAGAAATTTTTTTAAATATGCCAAACATCCTACCATAAAATTTGAATTTTTTATAAAAACAAATTAGCTTTTTAAACATGCCAACCGAAGCTATTTGAGATGTGTATATAGTTTTTTTTAGACACTATTTCTTTGTAAGTTGACTTATATATAGGAATGAGTTTTAGTTAAGAGTTGTAGCATTTAGTATCAATTACCACCACATCGGATAAGAAATTAGAGCAATTTATTCGAATTATTATGTGTTGTTTTATTTGTATATAAATTTTACCACTATATCAGCTATGAAGGTAGATGCAATTTATTTAAATTATTATGTGTAAATAAATTCTTGATAATACTATAGTTATCAAACTATTTTACCAAATCAACCTACTAAATTTACACCATTACAATCAATAAAATTTTGTTTGTTTTGACGAAAAATATTTTTATTAGGTTCAGTAAAAAATATTTTTAAGAAAATATTTTCAATAGAAAATATTTTTAAAAATTAATTTTTTTATATGTTTGGTTGTGACTTTAAAATGATAGTATTAGTTGATGTGGTAGTGTTAGAATTAATAACAATGATGGCGGTGAAAGCAATAACGATGGTGGTGGCAATAACCGTTGAATCCCAGACTCCTGACTTGAAATCCTAATCCCTCGATCCTTAGACTCTCGATCCTTCAACCACTGACTTTAGACTATCGACCGTACACTATCAATCCTAAACCCCCGAACCTTTAATCCCTAGATTCCCGAACCTTGACTTTTGGACCTCTGAACCCCAAAAATCAAATAATTTTAGTTTTCTATTTATTTTGAATTTTTAATACCAAACGATGATTGTATAACTCGATGACTTTGATTATTTTTATATATGTAATTTGCCTCAGAAGAAATGTTGTGTATATATATATATAATGCGCATAGAAGGAAAAATTGAAGAAAGAAGATGCCAAGCCCGATACCACCGAAGTTCAAATCGCTTTTAATTGTATCTGATCAATCCCAATCAATGCCCCACAATCGCTTCTGACAACATTTGATCACACCCGATCTATCTAATCCAATCATTTAGTATAAAAACTCAAAAATCTAACCATACAGATTAATTTATGGAGTTAAAAATTTTAAGAAATATTTTCTCTTTTAATTATTTCATTATATATACGAATTAGTATAACAAAATAAATTTAAACGGTCAATTTCTAGATCCAAGTCGCAATGGAAAGAAACCCCAAGCAAATCAAGATCTATCCCGTCAAGCTTCCTATAATTATTCACAAAATTCCTTTAGTGATTCAATCTTTTTTTTTTTTCCAAACACATGATGCAATCACAAGCTGCCTTTAATCATTTTGGATCCGAAGGAATAAAAAATTCCACCCAACTAGGAATCCCTGTTCTCAAATTACCACGTCGATCGAGAATTTTAAAACCAAAACTCCTCACAGAAAATATTTTACCAAATCGAACCAAAATCAAACTATTTTACCAAATCAACCTACAAAATTTACACAAATACAACAATTAAAACTCCATTTATTTTGATGAAAAATATTTTTATTAAGCTCAGTAGAAAATATTTTGGATAATTACACTTACCTTCCTTGAGATTTAAACTTATTACAAGGATCTCTCATGTGGTATCTGCAATTACACTAATCTCCCATAAATTTTAATTTTAACATCAATTGCACCTCAACTGTTAAAATTTCTGTTGAAATTTAACGAAAATCGCTCATCCCACCTCAAAATCACATTTCAAACCACCTTTCTCCCATAAAATCACCATCCCCACCCCAAATTTCAACGGAATTGTGGTTTTGGGAAGAGTGGTATTAGGGAAAAAATGTGATTTGAATGGTGATTTTGGGATGAGAATGGTGATTTTGGGGTGGAAGTGGTAGTTTTCGTTAAATTTCAACATAAATTTTAACAATTGGAGTGCAATTGATGTTAAAATTAAATCTAATTGGAGATTAATGTAATTTCAGAGACCACAAAGGGAGTCTCTGTAATAAGCTTAAACCTCATGAGAGGTAAGTGTAATTATCCCAAAACATTTTTAAAAAAATATTTTTTAAAAATAATTTTTTTATATGTTTGGTTGTGACTTTAAAAATGATGGTATTAATAGATGTGGTAGTATTAGAATTGATGGCAATGATGGTGGTAAAAGCAATGGCGATGGTGGTAGCAGTAACCTCCGGATCCCGAACTCCCAACTTGAAACCCTATCCCCTAGAGCATTAGACGTTCGACCCTCCAACCACCGGCTTTAGATCATCGACCCTACACTATCGACCCCTAACCGCCGAACCCTTGATCCCTAGATCCCCGATCCTTTATCTCTGGACCCCCAGATCCCTAGAACCCTGACCCTCCACCACTAACTCTCTGATCCCGAAAACCCAAAACACAAGAACCTTGACCCTAACCCAAGATTTCTAACTTCTGAATGCCGGACCCCTGACTCTCGAA
This sequence comes from Heliamphora exappendiculata, assembly GCA_034768845.1. Lineage (NCBI taxonomy): Eukaryota > Viridiplantae > Streptophyta > Magnoliopsida > Ericales > Sarraceniaceae > Heliamphora > Heliamphora exappendiculata. Next base: position 2,581 of record JAOTRH010170992.1, on the reverse strand, counting down.
CCTCAGACACTCAATCTTCTAAACCTTAGATTAGTAATGCTAATAGAATAGTGGTATTGATGGTAAAATTATAGCATTGATGTTGATGATAGAGATGGGCTAGTAACGGAGAAAATGTATTCTGACAATAAAAAATAAAAAATATTTTTTTACCAAAGTTAATTTATTTTTCATTGACTTGAAAAATATATTTCATTGACTTTTAATTTTTATCGCACTAAATACCAAAAAATATAAAAAAAAATTTCATTAAAACAAATGGAGTCTAAATATAGAAACAAAAACATTTCATAAAAATTTGAAACTAATAAATGCCGAAATGTACACATTTAAGACCTCTAAAATACATTTATTGAGTCTTTTAACTATGCTACTTGATGCTTGTTATTTCATTTTCATGATTGTAGGTCATAAAGAATGTGCATGAATACGTGCTAACATGGAGCCTTAGAAGTTTAAAAGAATGAAAAAGTTGCAATTTATATGAGTCAGACGTATAAAAGAGGACAACGACATCATTTTGATCCATTTTGCACAAGCAGGGCTCATTTTTGCCCGAGAAAAGTGGTCACAAAATTAAGACACCATTCTGACCCGTTCTGCCTAGGTAACCATAATTCTATCCAGACAAAATTTAACAAAAATTAATTAAAAGATACATTTTTCTTATTGGTGGGGGTTCAAGACTTGACCCATAATATAAAAAGAGTCATTAACACCAAGTAAAAGGACCAAGGACTTAGAGAAGGTAAGAAAAAGACGATTAAGAGGATCCAAAGAACATTTCATGGAGAATCTACTAAAAAAATCTCAGAGTGTTCATCATCATGCGCGGCTAAGTCGCTGTCTTAAGGTGTAGATAAAATCCTAACCAAATAACTATAGTTTTGTATTCATTTTGAATTTTTAGTACCATATGGTGATTGTATAACTCGATTACTTTGATTATTTTTAGGCATATTTTTCCAAACATAAAAGTGTATATTCAATTTATGTGATTTTGAATGTCCAATCTTAATAATATAATTTTTCTTGAAGGTATCGTTAGAGCTTGTAGACTAATGAATTGTTATCGTTTGGTTATTGAATTTGAAATTAGTGCAATGATTGAGTTATAAAGTTAAGGTGGTTTTGAAATCCTAAGAATTCATCAACCTTAATTTCAACTTCTTCATTATTCTAATTTACTTAGTTCCATTTTTCTTCTTGTTCATCAACTGAAAATCAAAATCGAACACTACGGTGAGATGTTAAAACATTTGCTCATTTCTCTAGTTGCGCTTGGAACATAACTTTCAAAAGGAGTAATGGATCGATAGTAAGATTAAATTTGAACTTTCTACTCTTTTAGACACATCAAAGAACTATTAATCCCAGAAAGACAAAAAAAAAATTAATGAGGTCTCATGGGCAAATTATTAGATGCTCCTAGAATACTACGTAGGCGATGAATCGTAGTATTCTAGACAAATAAAAATATTTGATTTAGACTAAATAGATCATTCTTGTCTCATACCTATTTAACAATGATAGGCTCAAATTATTCTACCCAAAATATTTTTTGCTACATAATTAAATAAAAATGCTATATAAATAATACCATATAATGCTTTGAAACAATTAAATAATTTTTGGTTGTCATGTCCCCTAATACTATCTGATCCCTCTTTAGTCTCACAACAAACAACCCCTTACTAGCCAATAATGCTTCGCCATGTGATTCAGCTTTGTTTTTTGGGTAAATTACACTGACATCTCCTAAGGTTTTGGTCAAATACAGTTAACCCACTCAGATGGACAAATTACACTAGCAGCCCTTACAGCTTAAATGTTGTTACAGTCATTCCCAAATCCGTTTGTCACCGTTACTAACTTTAAATTTTTGCCCATTTTGCCCTTCAAAATCCAGCAGTTGTTTTTTTTTATAAGGTTTATAAAACAATAAAATGGTAGTTTGAATTCGGCAAAGTAATTTACCGGCGATCGAATTCATTCACTAACTGTGTTAAGTCGTCAAAAGGGTAATGAACATTGTCGATCATTATATTCCCATTTTGCCCCTCAACACAGATTTCTGTTTCTTCTTTTTTATTTTTTCTTTTTATGAAGTTTATATAATTATAATATTTCGGTTTGAATTTTTCAGAATAATTTATCGGTGATCGAAACCGTTCACTACCAGCGTTAGGTCGTCAAAAGGGTAGTACACGTTGTCGATCGAGAAATAATTTATATTTTACAATTAATTGTGAGTGTAATAGTTCAAAAAAAGAGAGGAAAAATAGCCCCTCCCTCTCTCTCTGCCATCTATCTCTCTGCTATCTGCCTCCCCTCTCTCTCATCTCTCTCTCTCTCCCCTCTCTATGCTCTCTCTCTTTTCGTCCCACCAACCTCTCACCGCCGATGCGTTTGGGACAGTGGCGGTGGCCTGGTAAGGCTGCGGTGGTGGCGCGGGCAAAAATCACAGGGGGAAAGAGAGAGAGAGAGAGATGCATGCGGGGGAGAGGATAGCCGGAGAAATGGGGGGCACCGGCGAAGGGTGTGGGCCTTGCCGCGGGGAGCTTGGGGGTGCGGGGGGAAG
>JAOTRH010170981.1:0-12407 GCA_034768845.1 Heliamphora exappendiculata | reverse complement strand
GACATCGTCGACCCACTCAGACCAACCGAAAGGCGGTCCAGAAGGTGTTTTGAATTGTAGGAATGAGAGGGGAAAATCCCATCGCTCGATCTAGAAACGTGTAATGGAGGAGGGCATAATCATCTCGGCTTCCACGGGATCATCCTCAGGATAGAGAATCAGGGGCTGAGTGGCGAAAGGAGGCCTCGGAGTGAATGCGTCGACGGCCCTCCAAAAAGCTTCGCCCTTTCCGCCAAAAAATGGCGCTGTACACCAGTAGGAAAAAAGTGTTTTGAAGAAGCTCTGAAGGAGATGGGTCAGAATGGGGCCCCAAATCACTATTTAAAGGATAGAGGCCAAAAATGAAGAGTTGAGCACTAGATGGTGTTCGTGTGCACGCGCGCAAGTCAGCGGGTGAGCTACGCGGGAGAGTAAGTTGAGTAACTCGCGCACGTGCAGGAGGCAAAATGTAATTGATTTAAAAAGAATATTATCAATGAAATAAGACTCGTGTTACTCAAACTTAAGATCCGAGTGTATGGCTCGACTAAACGGTACAAGCACACGGTTCGAAAGTAACCACACGGTGCTCGGCTTAACCTATGCGACATCCCAGCTTACAAAAACTAGGGTTTCGACTATCGTAAAGGAGTCTCGAAAACATGTCACCAATTTAACACCTACTCGACCGGTTGACTCGAGCCAAAGACCTGTGTACGGCTTGGGTGAACGACTCAAATAAATGGTATGAATATTAACGACAAGCAGATGATCCGAGCTGCTCACCCATCAACTAGCTCGGGTGCAATACTTCTACTCACCCCTCTAGTAGCTTTAGCACAATACTTCTCATAATTCGAGTCACTCATAACTCGAGCAACTCATCTACTCATAACTCGAGTCACTTATGACCCGAGCTAACCGCCTCTCTAGTAACTCGGGTATTCTGCAGCTTAGTCGGTGCCGACTACTTTAACTCAAGCACTCGGGTAATGACACAATCAATAAAACAGAAGCAAGTTTGAGAGGCCAAAAAGACTCGACCACTCGAGTTACTCGAGTAACCCGAGTTGCCCGAGTAAACCAAATTTTACTCCATCAGTAAATCGGACATACAACTCCAAGTTACTCAAGTTACAAGAAGACCCAGACTTAACCTACTCGAGTTACTGAGGATCCGAGTTGCCCTATAACTCGGCCAACTAATATCGTTGTTCATTATGCAGAGCAGAATAGAAGATATTTCATAGCACATACTATAAAGGGTAGCCCTAACTACGAATGAAGACCTTCCATGGCGGCACAGACCATGAAGACAGCACAGACTGTATTATTGTCATGGCACAGACCATGAAGACAGTACAGACTGTAATGTAGCTCTGACTACCTAATAATTATGACATAGCACTAATTATGTGGCTCAGTACAGACTGAACAACCAAGATATAGCACAGACTATATGATTATAAATTTCTCTGAGAATCGAAAGACTGTCCCAGAGACCATGAAGACAATGGCAATACAATCCTGCACAGGACGTTGGGAGACATGTGGCTTGATGGCTAAGGAAAGGATTTGTCAAGTCATACGGACCCTCCCACTCGAGTCACTCGAGTGACCCCCGAGTCACTCGACTCAAGTGGGTCGGGTACTTAACCCGAGCTGGTTAGGTGCCCATGGAGTTTCTGTTGGCCGACCTAGTTGAGTTAGAGTAGAACACTACTTGGCTGATTATCGGATAGAATCTCTTGATTTTCCGTTATCGCCTCTAATGATTCGATTCGATCTCTTGAAAGAGTCATATCCGAACTCCAATATGGCTCCTCTGAGTGCTATAAATAGGAGGGATAACCAGACTTTCGGATCAATCAGATTCTGATAACAAGATACATTGTTCATACTGCCAGTACTCCATACTCAATTAGCATTTTCCTTCACCCAACCTCGTTTCTCTCCGTTCTGTGTTTCTGACTACTTTGCATATTTCACCTCTCCATTATTTTTTATTATTTGTCTATTCCAAAAGGACCATACACATTTAAGGGTGAAGACCCACACGATCTTGTGACTCCCAAGGGCTTACGGAATCACGTCACCATGCTCTTGGAGCAGCCAATAATTTTTGCCTAATCACCATGTAGATCACTAAACAGAATGTAACACAAACATTCTTGGGCAACTTGTCCAAACAGCTAGGTTGGCCCCGAAACGCGATCTTGAGGTACACTCCAGGCTCTCTCAAAATATCAAGAATCTTGATTCGTATAAACTAAAAAATTTCATTGTACTCTTCTATCCAGTGATCTGCCCCACCCAGGGCATACCCATTTTCAAACTGCAGTCTTTATTTGACGATAACTCAATAAAGTAATCAGATTTTCAGCATGTCGAACAATTTTCTCAACCAATACTACGAAAATATCATCATCAAAACATCAGAACCAAAATCAAACCCATTCTTCAGCAAACATTGACCTTGCATATATACACATAGCCATGTGTGTGTGTGTGTATATATATATATATATATATATATGAATACATGTATATAGAGTCGTACCTTGTAAGGGTCTAGGGTTTTTGCTTCTAGGTTAAAGGTCAGAAGCGACGAACAGAAGATGATCAAAAACGCTGAACAAATTCTCATTATCGAAACTGAATCGTGAAAGTTTAGTTACTTAGGTCTCTGATTCGCCGGAGATTTCCCAGAAATCCCTGGAAGACTGTTGAGCCGCGCGTGCGTTATTTAATCAACAAGGGCAGAGAGAATAAACGGGGAGGGGGCTGAGCTTTAATAGATTTCGCGGGATCGACAAAACTCCAGAGTCTTCGGCCTTTTAGATACACGTGGCACGTGGAGACAGTTCCACGAGAACTGACCAATAGGACTTTCGAAATCCTGATTGCGTGAGAATTTTTTCCCACGTGAGCATGCTTCCCGTTGCTATAACGCCGGCGACTGCAAAGCCGGAAAATTGGTAAACTGTGCATTTTGGAATTTAAATTTTTATTTATGTAAAAATTTAGATTGATTTGATACCTGTATTAAGTAATTGAATAATATTTGTTTAACAAAAAAATTTTAAATTATAATTTTTATTTATTTATTTATAAAATAATACTATAAGATCTTATTCAATCACTTAGCTACCGATATTGGATCAATTTAAATTTTTATAGAGATAACAAACTCGATGAGTTTTACGTAATGAATGGATTCGATCGTTGAGCAAATTTGTCAAGAATCATATAAGTAACATATCGAAAAAGTACAATTTTATAAAAAAAAAAAAGACATATTGAAAATTGATCACAATTAGAAAAATATTATTTTATACCCAAAAAGATGTATACTTAATAAATTGATCAATGTTGTACAACCATAAATGCTAGAATGCTAAAATTTACCATCTTACTCCTCGACCAAAACTAAAATGCAATGTGTCTCTCAACTTCTATCCCACGATTGTTGAAAGATCGAAGAGAATAATGACACCAAATTTTTCCAAGCAATAAGAGCTGCCAATGGTTTATAGTTCATATGATACTTCCATCCAAGAGGTGGGAGTTCAAATCCTTACAAACAAACGATGAAATCTCATAAACTAAACAAGTGAGAATGTTCACACACACACTAGTTATAACGTTTTTCACAGTTGTTGACACTGAGAACAGTGAGAATGTTTTCCTAATTGTCGGCACTGAGAATGCTCTCAGTATTTTTTACTTCAGATACAATTAATTTATTATTTTAGTATTTTTTATATATTTTTATGATCGAAACTATTTATTATGTAATATTTATTAAGTATATTATTTTTATAAAAAATTAAATTAATTAGACATCAATAATTTAGTGAGTAGATCACATTTGTTAAAATATAAATGAATGGTAATATAATTTTACAAAAAATAATGATAAACAAAAATAATCAAATCATGTAGTTAAAAATATTCAATTAACTTAATTTTTTATGTTAGTAATAAAATTAATAAATACTACAAAATAAATAATTTTATTATCAAAATATATTAAAATAACACAATATATAAAATCTTTGAGTAAATTACACTTACCTCCCTTGAGGTTTAAGCTTATTACAGATATTTCTCCTAAGGTCTATGAAATTACACTGCGCTCCCTTCTGTTTTACTTTTATAGTTCACTTTAACCCTTCTGTTAGTTGACTGAACAAAAACTAATTTTATCATTAAATATTTTATATTTTTTTCAATTTTACCCTTACTTTCTATTTTTTTTCTCATAAACAACAAATCAAATAATTCCCATGAACAACAAATTAAATTCTTTCCATGAACAAAAAATCAAACCCTATAACTACAATCGTCGCCGATCAACAAACCAAACACAGTCCGGCGAACAATACAACGCTGCCACTCCCCTCAAGATCTAGTGATGCTCACTCCAAATCCTCAGATGAAGATCACAAACCCGATAATTTTTCACGCGTAGAATGATAAAGAGATGGAAACGAGAGAATCCACGAAACAATCCTTTATCTCCCTCATTTTCGCTTTTGTTTTTGCTTATTTCTTTTTTGTTGGACAAATCATGAATCACAAATTTGTGAAACCGCAATCTAATTTTTGAAACATTAGAAAAGAGAGAGATTAATGACATTTTGTGCGGAAATTAGTGAGTTTTAATGACATTTTTTGCAGAAAAAACCCACAAAATCACAAAAATTCTAATCAACCCAGTCGCCAAACAACCCTGAAAAACAAACCAGTCATGAAAACAGTCGCCGACAGCCTCAAACTAGTTGTTAACAGCCCAAAAACCACCAAGCCGCACCACCAAACCCTCGCCGCCACACCACCAAGCCACTAAACCTTCGCCGACAGGCCACAAATAGTCGTCGATAGCCCTAAAACCCTAGCCGACCACCCAAAACAACCACCGGACCACCAAACTTCCACAAACCACCAACCCCTCACCGACAGACCACAAACCACCAAGCCGCACCACCAAACCACCAAACCCTTGCCAACAGACCGCAAACCACCAAGCCGCACCACCAAACCACCAAACCCCTGCTTTTTCCGTCCCAACAGGGTTTTTCCTGCACCCGTTAGGTAACGGGTAGGGGCGGTATTTACAACCCCCACCCCATTTTTCCTTGTCCTGCCCCGATTAAATAAATTAAATATATTTAATATATAAATGCGTATATAAATTTTATTTTTTAACAATATAATAAAACTAAAATACAAAAATATTATACTTATTTTTATTTTTTTACTTGTATTTCTTATTTTTCTTTGTTTTTAATTATAGTCATTTATCAATATTATTATTTTAATATCTTATCATGTTATTATTGTTAGTATTAATTTCTTTTAAAGTGAAAAATATATTTTTCGTTACGTTCCCGCCCCTGTAATTTTTTCGACTATTTTTTTTCGATCCCGCTCCACTAATAAACGAGGTGGGGGTGGGGGAACACACCCCCGCCCCAAACCCGCCATGTTGCCATCCCTACCGACAGCCCCAAAACCCCGGTTGATCACCCAAAATAGTCGCCAAACCACTAAGCCTCCACCAAAACCCTCGCTGAGAAACAAAAAGGGAAAAATTAGGACTTTTGCACCACCGTCGTCGCCCTCTTCCTCACTTCTGCAGCTACCGCCGAACCTTGCGCCAGCACCGCCTCATCCTCACCTTGCGCTAACTTCGTCGCAAGTTCAGCACCGCAAACTCTTAGACTTGTCGCTGCCTTCACCAACCCCGTGTCGAGGTTGTATTTGTGAGCGATATCAAAGATTCGACCGCCATCGTAGACTTCTCTTCTCTAAGGTACAAGGCCGTCGCTGCCAATCGGGTTGCAAGCGATGACGATGTCGCCGCCGTAGGCAGAGGGGTAAGCGGCGGCGTTAGAGGCTAGAGCTGCATTTAGAAGCATGTGTAAAGAACACAAATATATTTATGTCTTATTGAAAGCATGCACAAAGTATACTGCATTTAGAAGCAGCATACATAAACGTGTCCTATGCTTTTTTTTTATTATTAACTCTTAAAAAACTTAAATGTTAAAACATTAAGCAAGCTGCATACTTTGGTACGATTAACAATTCCATATTTTTTGGTAATTATTTTCCTCAAGTATGACAAGCCCAAATTGATTAAAATGCGACAAAACAAACCAATTTTATTATGATGGTTTGATTCGGTTTAATAATAATTTCTTACAATTTGATATGAAAAAATGTCAAACTAAAATTATGAGTTTGATGACAAATTTTCTACAAAATCAACCACATTGAACCATTTACATTCCTAGCTAGTTGCAGTAGTAGATAGATAGTCTACCCAATTAGACAATTAACTTGTTTAGCACTCTAGTTTACATATTTTGGTTTTTGTTTAAAATAAAAAATTAATAATATTTTTTTAAAAATAAAACATTCCTACTTTAAAGAAATAAAACAAGTTAAGGGTGATTTGGAAAAAGTGCCAAAGAGATGCCTATAATGATTGAAAGTGGTGATGAATGGATGATGAATGGATTTGAGTGTCCAACATTTTGCTTTTTGGATCGACGTGGTGCTCACGATGGTGATTGACAATGGTGGATAGCGATGACGAGTAAGATGTGGTAGTTAGTAGGTGAAAGTGGTAGTCGTTGTGAGAAGTAGTTGATGAAATTATTTACCAATTATGACACCGAAATGTAGGAGTGGTCATATATGATTGAAAAAAAATGGCAATGATAAGTTGTTTACAAATAAATAAAAGCACAATTTATTTAGAATTTATTAAATTATAAAAATTATTTATATTTGTTTTACAAAAAAATAATGGTCAATTATATTTTTGTTTTCAAATAATTCATTATTAAAAACAATACACCAAATAATATCAGGTTTGGTTTTGTTTGTTTTTGTTTATCTCTTGAACCGGATTGTCAATACCTTCGGATTGTGAAATCCATTGAACGCTGGATTCGAAAACTCCCATAGAGGTGGGTATTTGCAATCTAATGGAACTGGATTGAAAAAACATGCTCGTATAATACCAATGATGCCCCTAATGTATATATGTATCTCTCCCCATGGCCATGATGAAACTTTTGTTTATTAGGATGTGTAACTCCTTGTTTTTTATAGCGATAAATTGTGTGATCAAGTGATCGGAAAATCTATTGAAAAGTTCTTTTACCTCCCCCTCTCTCTTTTATTTCTTCCCCCTTTCCATCATTTCTATTAACCATTGCTCGCTATAAATCCCTCTAGGAAATCCGCTTGAAATAGCCTCTCCATCGTCTTTATTAACCATTGCTCGTTGTATACTCGCTATATAATCCCTCTATAAAATCCACTTGAAAGAGCCTCTCCATCATCTATATGAACCACTGCTCGCTATATAAATCCCTCTATGATTTGTGTGAAGGACAAATGACAATTAATAAATGAATAAAGTGGATTGGTTGCAAATAAAAAGAAGGCAGATGACACATGTTGACCAAAGAACAAGTCAAAGTGGGCAATGAACTGTTAGAGAAAAGAAGAACACTAAGTAGGACGTGCAGTTAGGCGAAGGAGTATAAAAGCATAAGTCGGCCAAGAAAAAAAGACATTCACACATCCAACATATCAAAAGTCTTGAACTTATTTTATTTTCTTATATTGTATTTGCACATTTTTTTCTAATTTCAAAGTCTAAATTCATTAGTTCGTCCTCGTTTTAGTTTTCGGTAGCTAGATTTGATTCAATTCATGTTCTCGATAGGCGTAGCTGTAGTTATAATCCTTGTTTCAATTCGTACTTCATTCAATACAAAGTCAATTCAAATTCAGTTTCAGTTTCCTATTCATTCGTCCTACAAGTTTTATTTAGTTTAATTCAGAAAGACACTTGAAAACTATAAAAATCATCTTCATTTAGGCAAAAAATCGAACCACTAGTTTTTGCTTCGACCTACACATAGTTCGTCTTGGTTCGAAGTTAGTTTAGTGCAATTTCAAATACAATTAAATGCATTCGTCTTAGCACGCACACACCACATCATTAAGGCCCTGAACTTATTTCAACGTGAAAGACAACAATAACACAATGATTTTGTCCTGTTTTGATAGATATAGAAACAAGAGATGATATACAAATATAAACCATGAGAGAGAATTTGCTTAGTTTTTGATTTGCTAGCTGGTTAGGTTTTCTCCTTGCCCATCATTGCCCAACAAGGAATAAACACACTTGATAAGTTGTCTTTCTGACCAACTCTATTGTTCCCACAAATGGCGCTAAATGTGCGGACATAATAAAAATGCATACCAACAAGATAAGAAAAAAGAGCCTAGCGAGGAAGTTAATGGCAGTCCTCACGTGCATTAGTTGCCGAATTTCTATAAAATAAACTCTCCAACCGGTGGCTAACAGGAGGTCCTCCAACGCCTAAATTAGATAGAGTTTAAACAAAGAAAATCGTAGTGTGAGGAGTTTTCCTTTTTGAGAGAAGATTCTCTATAAATAAATAGATTATATGCAATATTGAGAGAGAGAGGATTTGACCTCGTGTGTAGTCTCATCCCCCGTCAAAATTGGATAATGGTGATTGATGTTGGTTTTTGTTCGGAAATGATTTTTCCCACTACACTTAACAACGATGTCTCCAAATTATTATTTCTCGGCATGCACCAATACTTCAACAATGGATAAAAACTACAAGCATAATTGATTGTTTGTTTTTCAATGTTAGACCAAAACTTGTTAATGTAAGTTGCAGATTCATTTTCAGGAGAAAGATGTGTTGGCAACCAGAATTATATATATGGTCAAGAGAGATTATTCATTCGGATTAGTGGCTCTATTGCATGCATTGGACCTATGTGGCCTTGCACGGCATTAGTTTAATTTTCTATTATAGATTCATAATATAATGTCATCAATTTAATAAAATAATTTATCAAAATAAATAAGTGTACAAGTGTGAAACAAAGAAATAAAGTACAAAATTAAAAATATATATATTTGACATATATGTGAGTGTAAGTAGAATTTAAATACAACGAATAATGAGAAAAATTATACACAAATATCCATAGGCCCCGAGTGGGTAAATTGGTTAATTTGCTTATTTAACTAAGTTAATTTTTCGTCTTTTAGTATACTTTTTTTATTATTTAGTCAAATTATTATACTTTTTAAACTCATCTAATTGAGACGAATCGAAAAAATAAAATTTTTTAATCAAAATATTAAAAAAGTTCAAAAAAAATGAAAATGAGCAAAAATAAACTAACAAGCCAAATTCTATGAGTTATAACTAAAATAAGCCAATAAGCAAATTTGTCCAAACAGGCCCATAGAATACAGAGATTAAGAGATTAAGCATGTATTTGGATTAGTTTTTTTTAAAAAAAATTTGCTTAAGAGCCTTCAAAAAAACTTACTTATTTGGTTTCAGCTGACTTTTTCTATATATTTTTACATCTATTTTTTTATTAAAAAAAAATTAAAAAGTCTAAAAAAAAAAAAGTAATCCAAACATAGGCTAAATTTTTGTTCTGTTTTCTTGAAAACTTCTCTAAATGGATTATATTGACTAAATCAGTCCCACTACTTATGCAGTAAAATTATCTTTATTCAAAATATGCATTTGTTTACTCTAGAATGCTATATAAAATTAAAATAAATCCCGATGAGTACAAAATTATAGCAACATCACAAAACTCAAATAAAAATCTTAGAAAAAAAATAAAAATTACCAAAAACGTAATGAAAGAAGAAACAGTAAAAGTACTTGATTCAATTATTTTTGCTTCTTTGAAATACGTTCAGAGTTATTTCATATCGTGTGTGTATATATATATACATAGTATTTTGTCAACAATTTGCTTACAATTTATTTGTTAATTATCTAAAGAGAAATAAATATAAATATTCTTCTCATCTTAAAGATAGATATAAAAAGTATAAACGTAAAAAATATTATACTTCCAAATCTAAATCTAAAGCTGAATCTTTCTCTAAAGAAAAATATTAGAAAAGAGCATCAAAAAAGAAAAAATCTAAATCTGCTGCTCGTTGTTATAAATGTGGAAAAATAAGTCACTGTGCTAACAGATGTTCAACAAAGAAGAAATTGAATGAGCTTTAAGATGAAGGCTTAATATTACAATTAAGTAAATTATTACTTAATAGTACTTATGAGTTTGAATCTAAATCTAAATCTTCATGTAAATATATCATTTCTTATTCTTCATCGGAACCATCATCTGTTAAATTTAACAGATCTACCTGTAAAGGTAAATGTTCTATGAATGAACTTTTCAAAAAAATTGATTCTAATAATTATTGGAAAGTCATTTGTGAATTGAATTGATTAAATGTTCTTATTAGCAATCAACAAAATATGCTTAATGTGTCAGAACACATCAAACAGTAAAAAAAAATTTCTTGAATTTCTTTTAACTCAGACTCTAACATCATCAAAAACTAAAAACTAATAATGTTGTTATTACTCCCCTATATCGGAGTTATAATTTACAAGTTGTATTAAATCGTATGGATAATGGTTATGATAAACCTATAACTATCCACAATTTAAATAAAAAAATAAAAATTTTTAAAACATAAATTAAACAATTAAAACTTTTTAACCACCAGTATAAAATCGATCTACTTACTATTAAAACAAGATTTTTTGCTCTTGAAAGTAATAGTATTAGTTCCATACCACAAGAAGATAATTAGAACAATAAAGAAATAGAATCCTTTAATAATTCTGAAGAACTTTCTCCATTTTTTAACCTTATTCATAAGGTTACTCATCAGAAATGGTATATTCAAATTAATTTATGTGATTAATAAAGAATACACTATTAAAAAAGCTATCGACTTAGTCGATAGTGGAGCTGATATAAATTGTGTATAATAATATATTGTTTCTACACAATACATTGAAAAAATTATACAATTTTTAACTACAGCTAGTGGTACTTGTATGAAATTTTTTTACAGTACAAACTACCTACAATTTTCACTTATAACCAAGGTGTCTGCTTACCAACAATTTTTCTTTTAGTTCAAAATTTACATCAACAAATTATTTTAGTAACTCTCTTTTTTAACTTGTTAATGTCAATCAGCAAAATAGATTCAAAAGAAATCTCAAGTAGTTATAAAGATAATGAAGTTTACGTTCCCTTTATTACTAATTTTGAAACTAAAACATTTAATGAAATTAAAATTTTAATTTTATTTAAGAAAAATTATTTAAATTCATTATTAAAAAAATATTTTTATAATGAATATAAATCAACAATTTCAAAATCCTAATATACAATAAAAGATTAAGACTCTTGAACACCAACTTACTACTCACATATGTAGTAATTTACCACGTGTTTTTTGCGATAAAAAGAGGTTCATAGTGCCTATTCCCTATGAACAAGGATTTAATGAAACTTAAACCCTAAAAAAGCAATACTTGGTAACATGTAATTTCACTATCTGAAAATGTATGAAAATGTATAAGAAGGAGATTCAAGACCTCTTTGACAAAAAATTAATTAGAAAAAGTTATTCTCCATGAAGCTGCACAACTTTTTATGTCAATAAAAATGCTGAGATAGAATGTGAAATATCAAGACTTGTAATTAATTACAAACATTTGAATGATAAATTATATATGATAAGGTATCGAATACCTAATAAAAAAGATCTCTTAGATTGACTTCAATCTGAATCTATCTTTTCTAAATTTAATTTAAAGTCAGATTTTTTGCAAGTACAGATTAAAGAAGAAGATAAATATAAAATTGCATTTGTTATTTCCTTTGGTCATTATGAATGAAATGTAATGCCTTTTGAACTTAAAAATTCGCCATCCGAATTTAAGACTATTATAAATGACATATTCACACATTATTTTGAATTTTGTATTGTTTATATCGATGGTGTTTTTATTTACTCATCATCTATAGACCAACACTTTAAACATATTAAAATCTTCGAATATGCTATCCATAAGAATGGTTTAGTTGTTTTTGCACCGAAAATAAAATTGTTTATTACAACAGAAAATAAAAACTGATTATTACAATAGTTAAATTTTTAGAGTAAAACTACTTACACTACATTTCCTACCTCAAAAAATACCGTAAAGAGAGAGAGAGAGAGAGAGAGAGAGAGAGAGAGACATTAGCCATTTAAAAAAAAAAGAAGCAAACTCAAACTCAGCGCCGCACCCCTACCCCGACGCCCACACCTTCGCCGTTGCCACCTATGTCGTTCATTTCTATCGTCATCGCCGCCGTCGCCGGCGAAGGTGTGGGCGTCCATTTCTGTCGTCGTCGCCGCCGCCGTTCATTTCTCTCTCTCTCTCTCTATATATATATATATATAGAGAGAGAGAGAGAGAGAGAGAGAGAGAGAGAGAGAGAGAGAGAGAGAGGAGGTGAGG
>JAOTRH010170970.1:0-12407 GCA_034768845.1 Heliamphora exappendiculata | reverse complement strand
GTTTGAGATTGATACATCATATATCAGATAGATCATATCTCATATATTATTATTGATATATTATTTTTGTCTTTCAAAACTTAAAAAAATATATTGGGGTTCTGTCGGTACGAGTTCTCGGAGGATCGTAGCCCACATTATGTTCGAGGATCGCGTAAGAAAATACAGTAGAAGATCTGACTGGAGGTTCAACTCGGAATGAAATCGTAGTTGAAGATTAGATCGACAAGAGGTATTCATCTAAATTAACTTTGGTTGCACGAATTTATTTTTTATCGTTTTTCATCAAAAATTTTATCTGAAACCCATTTCAGCGTTTGCCCGTCCAGTTAATTTTTTACCGATAATCGTTTTTAAAAAAAAATGATCTTTGAAATATTGCCTCCAACACGTGTGAGTCAAAAACTACACCTCATTTTCTGAGCATGTTTTGTTTATACTGTATGCTAGTCTAGTTTCTGCTGAGCTTTGGCTCATGGTGTGAGATTTGAAATATTTTTCAGGTAACGATCGTATGGGTTGATTTGGGGTTGCCAGTTGAGGCGGGAGGTCGATAGTCTTCTTTTTATTTTATTTTAACCATGTATGTGAACAAGTTTTTTTGTGTTGGAACCGTGTAATATAAGCCATTGTGGCAGATATATTGAATGCTTGTATGCTTTAATTTGTGAGTAAACATCGAGTTGAGTGCTTTATATGGTTGTTTATCGGCGTTTCACGTGATCCAGAGTTTAGGGCGTGACAATAAGAGCCAAAAAAACTCATATTCAAAAAACTCTTCAAAAAGAAGAATTAATTTGTGGATATAATTCTAGAACATTTAAACCAAATTAACTTAAATATATTATTTTTGAAAAAGAATTATTAACTATTAAATTAGCAATAGAAAGATTTCGAATCTTCTTAGCACCAGAAGATTTTATCGTTCGCACTGATAATAAAGTTGTAAAATATTTTTTAGTTAATAAAAAATCAATTGATCAAGGACGACGTCTTAGTTGATATAATAAAATTGCTGAATATACTTTTGAAGTAGAATAACCCAAAGGTACTAACAATTTTTTTTGTAGACTTTCTCAACAAGAATCACTTCAAAAATTCGTAAACTAAACAAGTTAATAATTTATTGTAGGAAGTATCTCTAAGGAAGAGAATGGACATAGATGAACAATCTCAGTAAGGAGAATGGGTGACAATTTCTAAAAAAGCAACGAAGCCTAAAAAAGAAAAAGCTTATGTCGTATTTGCTGGATTTCAGCTAGGAATCTACATGTCATGACCAGAATGCCATCAACAGATTAACAGATATCCCGAAGCTTGCTACAGATCTTATGATAGCTTAGCTAAAGCTTTAAAAGCATTTTATAGCACTCCACCACTCAAGTCCCATGAAATTCCTTCATCTAAACCAGATGAGTTGGAAATAAAATACTTTTATAATCTTAGAATCCCTACGAATATTTATAAAGAACTAAATGGTGTTTGAAAAAATCACATTGTAGAAAAGAAAGTAAAATTCTAACAGCATATGAGAAAACTAGCAACTTATCTAGCTGAACAAATAGCCAAGTTAGATAAACTCCAATAACTTTGTTTTAATATTACAAAACAAATTGATTGGAATGAAGAATTTCGATATGAAAAAATAAATAAATTTCTTCAATTAGCAGATATCATAGCCAATGATTTCCCAGACTCAATGTTTGAAAGTGTTAAAAGGATTTGTCTTTATATAAAAGCCAGATCTATTTTACCCACTGAAAATTTTCACAAAATACATAATTTAGTTGAAGATTACAGTGAAAAAATTAAGAAATTTCTTTTACACTCTCATTTCAAAATTAATACTTGAGATTATATTCCAAAACTTACCCTTCTCATAAATCATAAGGAATGTTTGAAGAAGACATTACTTGGGGATTAACTAATCAAGTTAATTTTCAAATTTTAGAACTAATAAGTTGGATTTTTTTTCCAGCCATGATCAAAGCGATGCTCTTATACGTAGTAAAAAAACTACAAATTGGGAAAATATTTTACATTTTGGATTTCTAGTACTGTGGCTTGGCGTGAAAGAGAATAATTTTGTTAAGCATATCAAATCTGGTATCTAAAAGCAACTAAAGATTAGGAATTCTCATACAGGGATCCTTATGAGGTCTCAGATAGAGAAAATAAACAACTAATTAAAAAACGGCAACAACTCAGTATGAGATAGAAAGTCTTATACTGATCTCCCAATCAGCTGGAAGTATCTATGTATCAGTCCTCTCTCCATTTATGGTAACAAATGGTGGAAGATTGTTCGTTTAAAAATATTCCAATCACATATAAAAGATCTCCTCAGTAGATTCAAGAAGCTGAATCTTTGCTACTTGAATTGAAAAAGCATAATGATTTAAATCTTCCATTGGATTTATCAATGACAACGGATGATGTTGAAGGTTTTCGTAATCAGGAGTTTAGCTAAAATCCTAATTCTCCACCCTCAAAAGATGGTGTTGAGTATCTCAATTCCATAATCAAAATAGAATTCTGAAGAGTTCGAGAGCATTCCCAACGCTAGCAGATAACCTAACAAAAGATAAAGACAAGAGAATCGAAAACTTTAGATAAAAGATATTCTTGATAAGAAATAAAAATAAAAATAAAATTTGACAAGACATAAAGAAGAGGCGCGTTAATCAGAAACATTGTTTCATCAAAAGCATACTAGACAAGCCAAATATTGGGGCAATAATCTTCAGAAACGTGCTAGACAAGCAGAATAAGTGCACAATGATCCGACGTCTTCATATTCAGACGCCAAATTTTGTATTTCAAATCCAACACTGGAAGTGTGTATAAATAGAGGCAAAGTCGGGTGTTGCAGGCATTGTAAATTCTCTCAGAGTTCTCTTATAATACATTTCCTTCTTTTTAACCCTTTTCGCGTTTCTCTTGTAACTGGTATTAGAGCTTATGTATAAAATTTTGCTTGTGTGAGTTGTTGTAGAAGGTGTGTAAAAGTAGAAGTCTATCACATAGAAAGGTTTTAGGCACCAGACAAAACAAAGAGGGTTTTAGGTATCAATAATAATCTGTAATAGCCTTAATCCAAAAGAGGTATTTTATATTGGATCTATATCTGCAAATATTTATAATGACTATGATCATGCTTTAAATATTGAAAAAAGTTTTGTATCTGTTTCTAATGTATGTGCTAGTTTAAATAATTTTACTGATCTAATGTGTTCTTGGTTTTCAAAAATTGAAAAAAAAAATTAAAATATTAATCAAAATTATTTAGAAACTAAACTTGACTCAATGGAATCCAAAAAAGATAATTTTGGAAACATAAATGACATCGATCTAAAGGATGAAACAAAACAACAACTGGAGAGCTTAATAAATAAATTAGATTCTATAAGTATTGAAGAAAAAGATGGACTGAATCATCCTGGTGATAACACAATTCATAGGTTTTATTATGGTGCTGAAGACATCATGGTACTTCAATCCAAAATTTATAATAAAGATGAATATGATAATATCATTGAAATTATAGATTATTGAAGACACTAGTATAAAGATCCTCAATTATGGTTAAAAAATCAAAATAAATTCGTAGAACAGATACGAGAAACATATCTTTAACATGAAGATCTTTTAAGACATTTTAATTATGAAATTAATATGTTCATTGATGATGATAATCAATCATCCTCTTCAGACGAAGTATAACAAGATTATTTAGATAAAAGTAATCTTGAAAAAGATTCTACTTTGGCAAAGGGAAAGAGAAAGGAAGAAGACCCTCTCGATCCAGAATTATTTGGTGATTATAGTATGAGAGAATTTATGTATACCAATGAAGTAAAACCAGGAAAAAGGTAATGCTCCAAATACTCTAAACCCAATACCAAATCCAATGTTTTCTAGAAAAGATGGCATGCATAAGTATTCAGTACCACAACACAACATGAAACTTATCTTGAGTTGACCCATGTCCCTTTTAAAGATCAAGAAATAGTCATTGATGATTGGGCACAATCCTTGTCCATAATCATAATCAATTATAAAAAAACTTGGACAAAAGAAAAAATTCTTCATTACATTACAGCCACTCTTCAAGGAGATGTTTTGCAATGGCTACGACAATGGAAAAGAACAGAAAAGGGAAGAACTCAGAAAGAGGCTTTGTTAACTAATTTTCTTACCTTTAATCAAATTCTAGACGAATTTGAAAAAAATCATAAAAGAACATTTATGTGGTTTTTCTGGACAAATAAATTTTCAAGAAGATACAAATTATATTTTGTCAAAATTAGAACTTTGTAATATTTTTCTTTTTGATGTTAAAACATATAAAAAATATTATCATCTTATTGATCCACCAGCCATCAAATATTAGTTAGATCAATTTTTTCCATAAACTCCCAAATCCATGGGATGAAATGTGCTTTAAAAAATATCCCGATTTTATCAAAAAAATTAAGAAAAATAGAAGACGATAATTTGGGATTAAGAATTAATTTTGTTTTAAGATTGATAGCAGATCAATGCTTAGAAATAAAAGTAAATAAGCAGGTAAAAAACCAAATAACTGCTTCCAAAAGTGGACAAAAATGTTGTTATAAGATTCTAAAAGAAAACTAGCAGATAGGTTGCCTTATCTCTTCAAATTGAAAAAGATTCTCTGAAAAGAAAAGGTTTATATGGAAACCGTGGAAGAAAAATAAAACTTTTTCAAAAAAGAAAAAGTCTATTAGGAAGAAGAAAGCTACGGGTTTTTCAAAAAAGAAAACTTATAAATGTTATATATGCAATTAAGAAGGACATTATGCACCAGACTGCCCTAAAAAGGAAAAAGTTCAAAAAAAATGATTAAAGTTCATAAAGAACAATAATTAAATATTTTCTTCAGAAAAGATATCCCTGATAAAGATGATATTCTCTACAAAGTAGAGAATGAAAACACAAGTTCTTAGAAAGAATTTGCAGAGTTCATCTTCATGATGCAATACAATGATCAAAAAGAAAATTTAGAACAAAGTCCTTTAAGCGAATTAGACACACAACGCTTAAGTGATGTTATCGGAGAAGAAATAATATTTACTGAAAATGAATTAGAAATTTTTGAAAAACTTCAAGAAGTTAAAAAAGATGAAATTTATACAGTTTCAAAATTTTCATTTTTCTCAACTATAGTTTTTGAACAATATGGTAGAAACACCACTACAAAATTGTTTGGAGATGGAAATTTAGATATCATTTTTTTTATAAATAAAAAGTAGTTCAATGGAAAATAAAATATCCAGAAGTCAATATATTCATAAAGGATTAATCTAAGTCAGGATTAATGCTTTATTCTGTTAAGAAATTGATTCTCCTATTCTAGTTGCGATTTTTTATAAAAGATTTAATGACCTAATGAAAGTTATAATTTGAGAAATTCAATCCAATTTAGTTAATGGATTAATCTAGTTTAATATCAAACCAAATTATTTTATCTCCATAAACGATCCAAATTTAGAAGATACAGCAAGAATTAAGATCAAAACAAAAAGAATTGACATGAAGTCAAATTTCAATGATTTAGCAATTCCGTAGAAAACAATCCATGAGTTGACTGGACGGTCAAAAACTTCTACGAAACCTATAGTTAAAAAGATGGTTAAAATATTTGAATCAAGACCTTTTGATTTTATAATTCAACCAAAATTAATGAATCGAACAGATCTAGAAATTCTAAAACAATAGTTAATTTCAGATTTAATAGACGAAGGACCGTCTAAAGTTAATGTAGAAATTCTAAAAATGTAAGTTTCAATAAAAAATTTGCATTTTAATTATAAAATAAAATCACCAAAAAATATTTGGCAAAAAGATTTACCTAATCAATCAGAATGGAAAAAAATTCTCGAAGATCTACTCGTGAAAACTCCATTACAACAAAAAATGTTTAAATTCCTATAATGCCAAAAACCACTTATAGGAATGAAAAGAATAAAGAAGTAATACAATCAGCCCAAATTTATGATTTCTCTAATTATTCGTTTATGTGATACATAGTCCCGTTTTAATTTGTATAATTAAGTATGTGTATGATCATTTACCTACGTGGTATTATGTTTGGGCATATGTGCTTATTACAAATATGTGGTCAGTGGGCTTTTAACTTTTTAACTAGTTTTGTTAGACCCGTCTATGTGTGCGAAGACTCGATAAATTTAATTCGAGAATATGTTAAATTTTGGCAAATTTTAAAAATATAAAATTTTAAATTTATTTAAAACTAAAATATTAATTTTGGTGTGATTTGAATGCCATATACATAAATTAAATAAATCATGAAGACTTAGGGGTCTTTTTGGACATTATTTAGGCTAGTGGCCTATGATATTGTGCAAAGTTTTCCGTCAAAGCTTCTCCTCTCCTTTTGGCAAGCCATGTGGCATTCCTCTCCCTCACTTTTTGTCCTCTCTCTCTCTCTCTCTCTCTATCTATCTCTCTCTATACTCCATTGAAGACCAATATAATACCCTGATTCTGTGAAATCCGGTTCTATTTTATTTTCTTTATGTTTTTTTGATGTGTTGGCTATTGCTTTATCGGTTTAGAACAGCATGCTATAGGTATTTTATGCTTGTTCGTATTTCATTATAGCATGTTTTGTTAGTTTACCTTTTTTTGTCGTTTATTTAACTGAGGTGGTCGGTTCAGTTGACTAACTTGGTAGGTTCAGTCGATTGACCTGTGGCGGTAGGAAATTTTTAGTTTTCTAGTAGCTTTTCAGTCGACTGACCTGGGGGATTCAGTCGACTAACTTTTTGTGCGAGGCTGCGCTTATAAATATCAACCTTTTGGAACATATTTTAAAACTTTAGCTTCTTGAACAAGCATCTCTTCTTTCCCCCACCTTCTCTTTAGTTTCTTGGTGGGCCTGGGATTAGTTTTTGGTGATCGGATAGTAGATTCTTAATATCCTTGCCAAGGGCATCACGTTCATCCGGACGAAACCTAATTTCGATGAAGTTCATTTTTTGAGGCGTTGAGTTTTTGACTCAACGAGATAGGATTCTAGACTATCTTGTCTTTAAAGGGTGCTACATGCGATTATATGCTTTTCTACCATTGAAAAATGCTATACATGTTGGATTTTATGTTTAAATCATGTTTGTTCGGATAAAAAGGTGTGATTTTCAAAAAGGTGGTTTGAAAATGGATGAATTTATGTAAAGTGATGAAAACCTAACTTTTTGAGGTTTGGAGCTGACTATTGGGATTGAGTCTCAGATTTTTTTAAATATTTTGGTAAAAACGGTGGAAACATTTTAAAAATATTGTTTGATCTCCATGGTTAATGGATGACGTGGCGGGTGGCCGTTAGATGTTTTATACGTGATTAATGTACAATTTTAAATATTTTTATAGTCGAGTTACGTGTTAATTTTTAATGATTCGATTGATGTGCCTTGACAGTGCATGTATATTTTGGCCGCCATTGTTCCTCAGTGAAAGCCTAAAAATTTTGCGCAAGTAGGTGTTTCGCTCATTCGGAATAATCTTTGTAATTGAAGTGGTTACCCCAGTAGGAAGCGTGCATTGTCGTGACTCCGTATAAAACTTATCATTACCTAGCAGGTCTTTGTATGGCTTGGGTCTAGGGTAATGGGCAAGAATCTATAGTTGTTACCTTTGTCGCTGGTGTGACAGAGTCGGTACATATGGATTATTGTTGGTTGTGCGAACCGAGTGAAAATAACATTTTGTTACGATTTTTCTTTAACTGTTGGACGTTATTTGCTTTGTATGAAATGCGTGGTTTCAAGGATGGAAAGTCATTTGGTTTCAAGGATGGAGAATCGTTTGGTTTTAAAGATGGAAATTTGTTTTGAGGCTCGTATGAAATACCTATTCTTAAAAGAACGTTTTGTAAGCATTGTGGCAATATATTATGCATGTATGGAATGTTTGTTTATTTTGAGGAGGACCCTAGGTTTTGGGGTGTGACAACTTGGTATCAAAGCTCTGGGTTTAAATACCTAAAAGCCGTGGAAAAAGTGTGCATCACCTTATGAAACTGATTGCGTGTGCTTGATTGTATGTGTTTAAATATTTTTCATATTATGAGTATGATAACATGTTGAGCATGAAAAATTTGTGCATATGTGAGCATGGGGACTAAACCTTATGATTGATTAATCTTGCTTTTGGGCGTTTAAATTGACAAACTTGAAAGCCAAGTTAGAAATGCGTTTGGCTGACGTGTTTTTTGGCAATAAATCTAAGTTATCCAAATTGACGCGTCACTTTTGTCGGTTCTCCTCGGTACGTGAGATGTGTTTACATAATCTTGGATGACTATGTGTTAGCATGATTATGTGTTTTATGCTAGTAATAACATGATGGATGAAGGCTTTTGTTGTTATGTTGCATTCGTATAGAAGTTATGTCCACACAAAGAGGATGAGGCCGTAGCTGTGGTTTAGGCCGAGAGGATGTGCTAATCCCTGATGCTGAGGGTGCTAATGCTCCCCAAGGACCGGCAGATGGGGTAGACTTGCTGCGTGGGATGGCAGGCTCCATCCGTCAGCTAGCCAACGCCGCTAGAGAGAGGGAGAGAGTACCCAAGCCGAGGGCAATTATCGCAGTGCGCGAGTTTTAACGCTTTGACCCTCCTACCTTTGTTAGGGATCCCAATCCTAAGGTGGCCACAGAATGGCTGGAGCTTGTGACCAGGATTCTGGATACGCTACAGATAATTGAGAAGGATCTAAGGGTTGCATTTGCTGCATTCTAGCTGAGAGGGGATGCCCACGAGTGGTGGAAGTTTTTCAGAACTACAGTAGGAGGCACTTGGGATGCTTTTACAAAGGTATTTCTGGAGAAGTACTTTTTTGAGTCCTCGAGAGATCTTTACCGTGAGGAGTTCCTTTCCCTTACCCAGGGGTGATGACTATGGTTTAGTACGAGGAAGAGTTTACCAGCTTATCCTGGTTTACACATGAGATTGTAGCTACAGATGAGTTACGAACAAATAGGTTTGAAAGGGGTTTGAGGCCTGCGATCTGAGATCGAGTGGCAGCATTTAGGATGCGCATCTTTATAGAATTGGTAGAGATAGCCATTATGGTGGAAAATACCTTGAATGAGACATGCAAGGCTATAGAGAGTAGAAACTAGATGAACGACGGAGGTACACAATTTTAGGGGCGCAGGAACAAGCACCAAAGGTCATTTGGTCCGAGTTCTCAT
This sequence comes from Heliamphora exappendiculata, assembly GCA_034768845.1. Lineage (NCBI taxonomy): Eukaryota > Viridiplantae > Streptophyta > Magnoliopsida > Ericales > Sarraceniaceae > Heliamphora > Heliamphora exappendiculata. The sequence continues at coordinate 3,167 of JAOTRH010170970.1, read as the reverse complement.
CTTACAAGATGATATCAACAGCAGTTTTCTACACCAATACCCTTAGTGTCATCGACGAGAAGGTCGGGGCATAGAGAACTCATTTGTTACCGATGCAAATAGCCATAGCATCGTGTGTCAGAGTGCCCACAAAAGAAGCAGTTTTAAAGTTCAGGGCCCGTTCAGTCACAAGGGAGAGAACCACCGATTTGTAATGGATGTGGCTAGTTAGGGGACATTCGTAGGAACTGTCCTCAAGGAGGGAGTATGTAGAACATAGCAGGTGCACCAGTTATTCCGTCTGCACAGGGACGATAAACTTATTAGCAGCATGTGGCTCAGATGTCTAGGGTTGTAGATGGAGGTGCTTCAGTACAGTCAGTGCGACAGTCGACAGTCCAAGGATACGGTGGACAGACTAGAGCACCACAGGGCAGAGTATATGCCCTTGCTGATCCCAGTTCTTTTAAGGCGCAGGTCGTGCCTGATGCTGTAGCTACTACATCAGTGATCAGAGGTACTCTCTTAGTATATAGATCATAGGCCAGCGTTCATATCGACACGGGAGCATCGCATTCTTTTATTTCATCTGCTTTTGCATCTGTTTTGGGGTTAGAGACAGAGTTCATTGGGTAATACGTTGTGTGTAGAGACCCCAGTCAGCGGGAATGTGGTGTTGGGTCGAGTTTGTAGATCCTATCATTTAGAGGTCGTCGATCGCTGTTTAGAGTTTGATTTTATCATTCTAGACATGACCACATTTGATATCATCCTAGGGATGGACTGGCTGACCACCTATTGTGCCTTTATCGATTACGATCGACAGATGGTATCGCTTTGTATGCCTGAGAGTGGTGGCTTTTGTTTTGTGGGCAATCGGGACAAAGGTTTCGTGTCCATGCTCGGTGTTGTTCAGAATTGAGGGATCTCGGGTTTCCTTTTTTCTACTCTCATGTTGGATAAGGCAGTTGAGGTTTAAGGGGAGTTTCCCCTGTGGTTTTTGACTATCCAGCTGTCTTTCTTGACGATCTGTTTGAGTTGCCACCAAGTCGTGAGGTAGAGTTTTCTATTGATCTTGTTCTGGGAGCTGCTCCAATTTCAATGCCATCTTATCGCTTCGCACCGGCTAAGTTATGAGAACTCAAGGTACAGCTTCAAGAGTTGCTTGATAAGGGGTTTGTACGTCCGAGCACGTCGCCGTGGGGAGCTCTAGCTTTATTTACTAAAAAGAAGGATGGGTCCTTAAGGTTGTGTATTGACAACCGAAAGTTGAATCAAGTAACGATGAAAAACAAATATCCTATGCCGAGGATTGATGACTTGTTTGATCAGCTGAAGGGTTCGAGTTGCTTTTCAAAGATTGATTTGAGGTCAGGGTATCATTAGTTGAGGATTAGGGATGTGGACATAACAAAGACTTCCTTTCGGACTCGTTATGGTCACTATGAGTTTTCGGTTATTCCGTTCGATTTAACGAATGCTCCTACAACATTCATGGGTTTGATGAATTGTATATTTCATCCGTATTTGGATAGTTTTGTGCTTGTGTTCATGAATGACATTCTTATCTATTAACCCATGAGCGAGATGCATAAAGAACACCTGCATATTGTTCTACAGCTTTTGAGACAGCATCGTCTGTATGCGAAGTTTGAAAAGTGTGAGTTTTGGATGCCTAAAGTATGATTTCTTAGACATGTAGTATCGAGGAATGGAGGATCAGTGGACTTTTTGAAGACTGGCGCATTAATGGGTTGGGAACAACCGAAGAATGTGTTTTAGATTCGCAGCTTTATGGGTTTGGCTGGCTACTACTGGCGATTCGTGAAAGATTTCTCTACGCTTATCGCGCCGATGACGTGTCTTACATGAAAGGGAATCAAGTTCGTTTGGAGTGAACCCTGTGAGTTAGCATTCCAAGAGTTGAAGAAGAGATTGACCAGTGCACCAGTGTTAGTTATTTCAAAACAAGGTTTGGGTTACACAGTGTATTTTGATGCGTCAAATGATGGTTTGGGTTGTGTTCTAATACATGAAGGTTAGGTTGTGGCTTACGAATCTCAACAGTTGAAGACTTATAAGAAGAATTATCCGACGCATGACTTAGAGTTAGCAGCCATGGTCTTTGCCATAAAGACTTGGCGGCACTATCTTTATGGTGAGCATTTTGAGATTTTTTCCGATCACAAGAGTTTGAAATACTTATTTTCACAGAAGGATCTGAATCTACGTCAACGACTGTGGATGGAATTTATAGAAGATTATGACTTTGAACTGTAGTACCATCTAGGGAAGGCCAATGTTGTGGCTGACACTCTTAGCAGAAGATCTCATGGTTCGTTAGCTTCCATTGCCATATGAGAATGGGACATGCTTGGGAAAGTTGGTGAGTTTGATCTATGTCTCAGGGAGATAGGGAAGGGCCCGACATTATTTTCTGTGGTTTCGCGACCTATGTTTGTTCTCGTGTGCTAGTGACTCAACAAACAGATTAAGAGGCTCAGATGTTAAGGGAACGTATTGCTAGTGAAAAGGACCCCACAGGTTGGGTCGTAGGCACTGATCAGAGTTTGAGGTTGGCAGAGAGAGTGTTTGTACCAGAGTCATGCCGTGTCAATGTATTGCGTGATTTTCATCATTCTCGTCTTGCAGTGCACCCGGGAGGCACCAAGATGTACTATGCTTTTGTTGGGGTTGGTATACAGAAAATTATATTTTTAGTATTTAATTTTATTTTAAAAAAATTAATTTTCTATTTTTATGAGAATTTTTATGAGCATTGTACATGTATCATTTTTTTGATATGCATGGATGCCTAATATTCTGTTTAGTATTTAATCTAGTGTGTAGAGTTCGGCTTGCACACAGAAGATCAGATTTTAAGTTCTTGCAGAATATAAGTTTTATGTTTACAATTTAGATGAAAATAGACATACCATCGGTACGACTGCAGTATAGAGTTTTAGTAGGCATGTCTTGGTTATGGAAAACAGATAATAGTATCGTTTATTATTTCAACTCACTGTGCTAGTACACTTTGTGTGTATTGAACGGGATATTTGGGGTAATTAATTTTGTACTGACTACTGATTATATAAATTAATTCATACCCTAAGGTTATTATGAATAGTGCTTATCCTCTTAATCCTAAAATAATTATTGATTTGTATATATTTAATATTCGTTAT
>JAOTRH010170959.1:0-12409 GCA_034768845.1 Heliamphora exappendiculata | reverse complement strand
ATGCCTGTGCAAAATCAAATCAAATTGTAGTTAGGGTTTGAGATTCAATACATAGGAACAAATCAAGTTCCACCAGATGCATGCAAAATTTATTCATCCGTGTAATTCAATCTAAAGCATACATACCAATTCAGAGCAATCAAACAACGCATTACAATCGGAGGGGAAAAAATAACGTAAACAACGATCTAAACATAGCTTGAAGAACTCATGGAAGATCAAGAGATACAAAACTAAATTGAAGAGAGGAAGTTACCCGATCAAAGTAGCTCGAGAACAAGGATGTTGAAAGTGAAAATATGCACACACATATATGTAACGAGGGCAAAGTTTATAGTTTCATAAGGGGCATGAGACGGGTGAACGGGCGAATGTGTGAAGCGATGATTCGATCTTTGTCATAGAAAAAATGCGTAGAGAACTGAGATTCAGCAGACGACGAAGACGATGGTGGTCAAACGAAAAGTTGAAGGTCCATTGAATTTGATCCCAAAAGAATAGAATTGGTCCAAATTACAATCACCTTACCCGAGTTTTATTTAAATTACAGCGAACACCGAGTTTTTAGATATTATTTTGGGTATAAAGTTAATTTTCTTTATTAAAGAAATAGTTTTTAAGCTGTATTATTTATTTTTACAGGAATCATTTAAAAAGTTTTTTTTTTTTTTTGTCAAAAAATGACTTTTTAAGCTATAATGCTTAATTTCTCTCAAAAGCTTACTAGCATGAAAAAAAAATTATGCATCTCAAACATACTAAAAAAATTTTAGATGATATTTCTATGATATATGTTACTCGCTGATAAGTTGATCTTAGTAGATAAGATTGAGAGTGGAGTTAACGGTAAGTTAAAAATGTATAAAAAATTAGAGTTAAAAATTTTTTTTAGTAAGTAAGAACAAAAATAAATATACAAAATATAATTTTAAAAGTAGCAAGATTATTAATAGTGAAGAAATAAAGAATTCAAATCAATAGATATCCAAAAGTGAATATTTTCTATATTTATATTCGATTATTAACAAAGATATAAAGATTGTCAATGAAATCACCTATAGAATCAATGTTGGTTAGCTCAAATAAAAATATATTTTTGTCATTTTATGTGATTGATGGATACTTATAAAATTAAAAAAAAATTTATAATATATCTATTAGATCAACTGTATGGGGATGCCCCATAAATTATATTATTTTAGTGGGTTAAACAATATGCCCGAACGAAGAAAATAACCGCTTGTCCTCCGGCGTGCTTTGTCCACCTAATTCCTGCAAAACAAACCCCCAGTCAGAAGCCGGAGGGAGAGCCTCCGACGCTCAAATCAGCTCCAAAAAGAAAAAAAAAATATGAGTTTTAAAAATGTAGATCCCCCTCCTCTGCCGAGAGAGGGGGTATATGTAGAAAGAGAGATCTCTAAAGAGGAGAGAAAAGAGAAAGAAAAAAGGCTATCCCATCCCTGTCATGATGGGATGGAATGGGATGGTGAGGCGATGGTTGAGGAATTTTATGTCAGGGACGGATTTTCTCCCCACAACAGCCCCCAGCTTCTACATGCTTCTTCATGAGGATGTGCAGGAGGATGTGGAAGTTGTATGTGCTTCAATCCTTTGTCGTGAAGACTAGTTAATTGTGTTACTTTGAGTGTCTAGCCGAGTTAGGACTTTCAATGGGCTATTCTAACCTCTGAGATCATTCAGAGCTAGGCTAGGGTTTTCTGCTGATGGGCTATTTTAACCATGTGAGCTTTTCTAGCCCTTGAGATTATTCTAATCTCCTGCTTAGGCTAGCTAAGGCTTTTTGCTGAATACCAAGAGCTAGGCTAGGACTTTTGCTGATGACTAACAGTTAGGCTCGGCACCTAGGCTAGGCTAGACTAGGACTTTTGCTGGCGATCGAGAGTTGGGATCGGCACCTAGGCTAGGCTAGGTTAGGACTTTTGCTAATAACCGAGAGCTAGGCTCGTCATCTAGGCTAGGATGGGGTTTCTCGCTGAAAACAGAGAGCTGGGCTCAGCATCTAGGTTAGACTAGAAATTTTGCTGATGGCCGAGAGTTGGGCTCGGCACCTAGGCTAGGCTAGCCTAGGCTAGGACTTTTATTGATGACCGAGAGCTGGGCTTGGCACCTAGGCTAGGCTAGGGTTTTCGCTGAAAATCGAGAGTTGGGCTCAACGCCTAGGCTAGGCTAGAACTTTTGCAGATGACCGAGAGCTAGGCTCGGCACCTAGGTTAGGCTAGGGTTTCCCGTTGAGAACCGAGAGCTGGGATCGGCACCTAGGCTAGGCTAGAGTTTTTCGCTGAAAATCGAGAACTGGGCTCGGCACCTATGCTAGGCTAGGACTTTTGCTGAAGACCGAGAGCTGTGCTCGGCACCTAGGCTAAGCTAGGGTTTCCTGCTGAAAATCGAGAGCTGGGCTCGACACCTAGGCTAGGCTAGGAATTTTGCGGATGACCAAGAGTTGGGCTTGGCACCTAGGCTAGGCTAGGTCGAGAGTTGGGCTCGGCACCTAGGCTAGGCTAGGATTTTCTGTTTGAAAATTGAGTGCTGGGCTCGGCACCTAGGCTAGGCTAGAATTCTGCGGATAAGCTATTCTAACCCTCTAACCCTGGGAGCTCTTCTAGCCCCTGAGATTATTCTAATCTCCTACTTAGGCAAGCTAGGACTTTTTGCTGATAACCGATAGCTGGGCTCGGCACTTAGGCTAGGCTAGGTTAGGACTTTTGCTGATGACCGAGAGCTGGGCTCGACACCTAGGCTAGGCTAGGGTTTCCTACTAAAAATCGAGAGCTGGGCTCGGCACCTAGGCTAGGCTAGGACTTTTGCTGATGACGGAGAGCTGGGCTCGGCACCTAGGCTAGGCTAGGGTTTTTCGCTGAAAATCGAGAGCTGGGCTCAGCACCTAAGTTAGGCTAGGAATTTTGCTGATGACTCCGAGCTGGGCTTGGCACCTAGGCTAGGCTAGGCTAGGACTTTTGCTGATGACCGAGAGCTGGGCTCGGTACATAGGCTAAGCTAGAATTTTTTGTTGAAAATCGAGAGCTGGGCTCCGCATCTAGGCTAGGCTAGGAATTTTGCTGATAACTGATAGCTGGGCTCGGCACCTAGGCTAGGACTTTTGCTAATGGCCCAGAGTTGGGCTCGGTACCTAGGCTAGGCTAGGATTTTTCGTTGAAAATCGAGAACTGGGCTTGGCACCTAGGCTATGGTGGGAATTTTGCTGATGAGCTATTCTAACCCTATAACCTTGGGAGGTTTTTTCTAGCCCTTGAGATTATTCTAATTTTCTGCCTAAGCAAGCTAGGGCTATTTGCTGATGACCGAGAGCTGGGCTTGGCACCTAGGCTAGGCTAGGGTTTCTAATAGGCTGTTCGAACCGAATATAATCATCTGAGAAGAAGCTTGGTGGTCGAGAGAAGGTCGTGTTGAGAGAAGGCCATATTTGAGAACTTTATTGAAAATGGACAATAAGTTGATTCCCTTTAGGAAACCCATCTGGGATTAACCGGTCTAATAATTTACATTGTTGATAAATGTAACTCGAGAAGCCTTGGACCAGGTCTGCTGAAGACTGAAAAATTGAGACGCTAAGAGAAGCTGAAAAGTCGATGCCTAGATACTGGCCTAATGAGTTGCCATGCCGATCATCATAGAAATGAGCTTCGTCGAAGAAGCGGGTGGCTATGCTACTGAATTAATCCGACCACAAGATTCTCGAGTTCTCTCATGATAAACAAGAAAGCCCGAGAGTGCAAAAGCAAATAAAAGGAACATCGAGGTCAACAACCTCGTGGCATTACATGGCAACCATCACGCCAAGATGCAGGGTGAGCCGAGCATGAGCCGCCAGTCAAAAGACGATTAAGGAATGGGCGGCTGAATTGACTGTTTATGCGCCAACTATCAAGTGACCGAAGTGTCGAGTTGTGTTGACACTAGTCTGGAGTTAATCACACGGTGCTGAGATGAATGGCCGATTGCCAGCGTTGTGGGTGGTGACCAACAGGTTCTCCATCGTGTGCCGAGATGCCAAGTGACAAAGTGTCATGCTCTTTAATTTGCTGAAATGCAATAGTTCAGCTGCCGAAATGCAGTACTTCAGCCCCGGTGCCAAGATACCTGCCATACACCACCCATAAACTGCAATTTCTTTATCGAGATGTCGAGATGGCGTCCATGAATGGCTGGTTCGAGATCAACAAAGCCCACACCGAGCCAAGTCGCCAAACTATTATACAGTGAAGAGAAAGGGCCGACCCTTAGGTCATCGAGCTTCCAAACCCAGCTGAGCTGCCTTCTTCACTCAAGGCGGTGTATCGGTAGAGAGAGAAGGGCAGAACCGAAATGAAGTTGATACGGGCTAAGATTGATGAGGGCTGAGTTGCCAAAATGCCACCGACAGCCTCTGCTCACTGATGCCGTCAACAGCCTCTTCTCATTGCCGTCCACCAAAAGGGTGATCCATTTCGCATAGAAAACCATCAATAGAAAGCGCCGACCCTTAGGTCGTTGAGCTGCCAAACCCAGCTGAGCTGCCTTCTTCACTCAAGGCGGTGTATCGGTAGAGAGAGAAGGGCAAAACCGAAATTAAGTTGATACGGGCTGAGATTGAGGAGGGCTGAGATGCCAAAATGCCACCGATAGCCTCTGCTCACTGATGCCATCGACAGCCTCTTCTCGTTGACGTCCACCAAGAGGGTGATCCGTTTCGCATAGAAAACCATCATGATTTTCGCTATAGATACAGAAATACATATAGGAAGAGAGTAAAGTATTGCCTAGAGAGAGAAAATCCCCAATGAGCTCTCCTCAAGCTAAGAGCGAGAGAGGACAGAATATACAAAAATTATTAGATGTTTTACTTAGCTTTTAACCTCCAAAGTCTAGAACCCCTCTTTAGTCTTGCCAAAAATGAAAATATGCCAAGCTCCAACGAGATGCCGCCATGATGAGGAAAACCAATGCTGAGATAACCGTGAAGAAAAAGGGCGGCAATGGGTTGCCGAGATGGGAGGATGAGCCTCTGAGCCTTAGTGCCGAGCTTCAAGCTATCAATGCCGAGATGCCACCATGCCGATCATGTCTGGCGGTCGAGATATCCAAGAGCCGAGCTCGGGTGCCGAGCAATTTGGTGAGCGTTTGCAGAGGTAGCACTGCCTACTGGCGTTGGCGCGGTGATGTCGTTGTCTCATGAGCAAGGTCGATGCTGCACCGAAGAGGTGGATCGGTGCTGCAAGTTTGGGGAGCTTACGTCGAATTTCGATTGTCCCATTCAATGTCATGTCTGCTCCGAGGAGAAATGGCCGAATGGCACAAGTTCGCTGTGGGGCTGTGTCGCACATCTCGAGAAACCGAGCTGACCCATTGTCGATCTAACTTATGATCGAGCTGTAGATCTGACCCATGACTGAGCTAAGCATATGAACTGTGCGCCGAGCTCTCTGATGACTTTTAGAGAGAAAGACCCGAATGAGACTTTTGTTTTGTTTTTTGTTTTTTTGGTTTTGAGTGAGGATGTCATGTCCCCTGTTGTTAGACCCTACCATCAGAAGCAATTGACTAGATGAAAAGAGCCCACATGACTTATGTCATAAAGCAATGCCATGTAAACGTTAAAAAGCAAAGCAGTTTTGCAAAAATATGTGGGTGTGCTTCATGGTTTTAAAGCTTTCAAGCATGTTGTGAGTTGGTTTGTTGATGAGAAACCGTAGGCACTCCTATCTCAACTCAACGGTCGGCAATTGTTATTGAATTTTCGTTGCCGAGCAACCCCTCGTCCACCAATTTGTTATCTAAAACCCAGAAAGCTTTTTTAACCCCAAAATAAGCGGTTTTCGGTTGAAACATGTGGGCCTCTTTTTTATGTGCAAGAGAGGGGAAGAACTAATTTGTGGCGAGAGAAATGGGGGATTCCACCCTTCGACACAGTTTGTTGTAGAGAGAAAATTCACAAATTTGGGTTTAGCCCCAGCTTTTCGTATCAGCTCATAGAGAAAACATAAAATTAAGTTTTTAGTGGGAGTGAAGAGAGACTACCGTACCAGAGGTCGAAAAGCAAAGAGAGGCTTGGGTTGTGTTTCTCGCTGGGCTTCAGCATTCCCACAGACGACGCCAAATGTACGGAGTGTCCCATAAATTATATTATTTTGATGGGTTAAACGATTTGCCCAAACGAAAAAGATAACTGTTTGTCCTCCGGTGTTTTTTGTCCACCTAATTCCCGCAAAACAAACCCCCGATCGGAGGTCGGAGGGAGGGCCTCCGACGTCTAAATTAGCTCCAAGAAGAAAAGAGAAAACATGTGAGTTTTAAAAATATAAATCCCCTTCCTCTGCCGAGAGAGGGGTATATGTAGAGAGAGATATATATCTAAAGAGGAGAGAGAAGAGAGAGAAAAGGTTGTCCCATTCCTGCCATGATAGGATGGGATGGGATGGTGAGGTGATGGTTGAGGAATTTTCTGCCAAGGGAGGATTTTGTCCCCCACATCAACGATTCTATATGGGACAAAATAGCTAAGTAATATCTCATAAATAATATGAGTAATATTAAAATTAGAATGTTAAAGTTGGTGAGTGGTAAGATTAGAAAATATAAAATTATGAATAAAAATATTTGTAAAATTATAGAGGTCACACTAATTGATGATAAGTTCAAAAAAAAAAGATAATTTGAACACACATAATATAAATTAATTGATATATTAAAAAAAACAACGAAATTATAGATAATGAAAATATTAGAGGGATGGGTAAATCAAGCCATATTAAGAATATATATGAACTTATTAAAATTAATTAAACATATAGCTCTTAACAGAATAAAATGACATAACATGATTTATGTACCTAACCCCAATTGATTAGGATAAAAGTTTAATTTGGTTTTGATTTGAATTTTTTTTTAAAAGATTGATTTTTTTAAAAACTAAATTTTTTAAACATCCAAAATAGGAGCTTTGTCAAACCGACAAAAAAAACTTACTAACTTTTTTTATTTTTTATATAAAAGTTTTATAACAATCAATTTTTTTTTGTAATAAAACAATTATAATATCCTCAGTAAAAAAATTAACTATATTTTCAAAAAAGTTGTTTTCCCAAGCACTATTCTTCAAAAATAAAAATAAAAATAAAAGTAGACGAGACATTTTCATAAAAAATACAACAATTACCCTAAACAAATCATTCTAAATAATTTAACTTGTTTGTTCCTTTTTCTAAAGAAATCTCTAGAAAATTACATTTTTTTGACATATTCTAATTTTTTCATGAGTTTTGAAAAAAATTACATTAATTTCACTTATCTCATGTTTGATTTGGTGTTGTACGAAATAGAATAAAATTGAATAGAATAGATAAGTAATATTAAAAATTAATATTTTTCTATACCATAAAATTATAAATGTAGTTATGCATACTGTGAGTTTTTATTTTATTTTATTGTTGAAATAAGATAAAAAATAAAACAAAAATTGCAGAGTTATTTTAATCGTTTAATAATGAGAAAAATAATTTTTTATAATATTAAACCATAACTCTAAAAGATAAAGTACTAAAATATCAATGAATTGAATAGTAATAATTAAAATAACCATTTGTTATAGATTTTTCAAACAAAAATCGAATATTGCCAAGGATAAAATTCCTAACAATATTCTCATTTGGCAATTTTGTGACAAAATCCAATAAACCAAATTAGCCAAGCAGTTAACCGATGCAATAACTAAACGTACAAATGACATGACAACAAAAATTAAAAAAAAACTAACACGACATCGAAATAAATAATAAACCAACTGACACGACATAGAAAAAATAATACTTCCCCCTCAATCACTTCTATCTCCCCCTCACTACAAAAAATTAGCACTTAACACTCCTTCGCAATCATCTCTATCTCCATTTTTTGTCACGAATTGACAAAAAAATACAAGAAAATAAAATAAATATTTTTGAGTAGAGAACAAGATTAAAGAACAAGTACTAGACCCATGCACAATTTCATTAACATAAAATCACAAAATCTAGTTAAATTGATTAAAACCACACATAGATTCTAAGATAACATATATTCATATATACAATAACATAATCAGAATAGATTTTATATGAAACAGTGTGTATGTAACTTCAAATATTTTCAAACTCCAAGATTAAATCCTATATGAGAGTTATATGGCTGAGTTATATTTATTTATCAGAAATCAAAAAATTTATAAAGTCAAACCAACTTTGACCCAATTTACTTTTTAAACCAACTTCTCCTCAACTAGAGACTGCAAAATTTTTCTTTCTTTTTTCATTTTTTTCATTTAAAATTTTTTTTATGCTTTTATTGGCGGCTTTAGCACTAATACGAACGAAAAAATAAGATTCGTATAAGTAACCATTTTCTCAAACTAAATATACAGAAACAAAAAAAAAAGAGAGAGAGAGTTTAAACATTAAGTTATTGTAAATCGCCACTGATCATTTTGTGAACAATCTTAGAAAATTTAAAAACAAAAAAGATCCATAGATAAATTTTATCCCAAATTCGGAGGATCTCTGCATCTATCAATGTTCAAGTAGTGTACAGAATAGGCTCATATCTGAAAACGTTATATCCACTATGAATTAGATTACTCAAAAAATCAATGTGATTTTTAATCTCAATCCTAAACTATGAAATTTCAGCTAAATAAAAAAATGCACAAATAAGATACTCAATCCTTAATAAAATCCCCTATAAATTTTTATTAAGGACAAAAAAAAAACAAAGAAAAACTCAGCAAACAAAAAAAAATCAAAACAAACTAGGGATTACGACTAGCTAAAAAGTTGTCTAAATCACTCTTTCTTACTCAATTTTTTTTATTTTTAAAGACAGAGGTTCTTGGGTAGAAGTCCAATTGTTTTTAGATTGATGTGGTATATCTAATCTGAACATATTTTGGTCAAACAACCAAATGCAGTGAAGTCTGATATGTCTATTTTTACCACAATGATGACAAATAGGCACAAACAATTTATTCTTATGCAAATTCCTGCAGTTGGGACGTGTATGACCAATAATGCCACAATGATAACAGATTGGGATAAATTTAGTTGTTCTTACCTCACCGTGCAAAATGGTGGATTTACAAGTCTAATTTTTTTCCTTTTCATTGCTTTTTGCTAAAGAATCAACAGTCGTTCTTTTTTAGCTCATTCATTTTACTATTTTAGCTTTTACAAACTTTGGCGCACTTTTGACTTGAGTTCGCTGGTCGACTTTTCTTTACCTTTGTACTGTTTACTTGACGAAATACTAGCAAATTCAAACCCACATATGTCAGTCACTGCCTTTTGTGACATAAGCATGTTATCCAAAGTCTTAATCCCTACATTAAATTTCACGAAAGTAAATTGAGCATTTAACAGCATTTTTTCAAATTTAATCAATTTTAATTCAATATCAATATTTTACTCAATACAAATATTCAATTCTTTTTTAAGAAATTCAATTCTCGTTTATTTAGTTCGATACAATTCATACAAGTTATTTCTTCTTTTTTTTCACATTTTACATGTTTTTCACAAAAAAAATTTTCTGACCGATTTTAATTTCACAGTCAGGTCTTGAATTTCGGTTAGCTCTTGCTTGACACTTTCATTCTTTTTTTCACATAATTTGATTTTTTAACCAGTTTACAATTCTATTTGGTCAACAAATAGCTCTCATGATAATACTTCTATAAGCTTGTTGCAGAGCTTCACTATCTTCAGTATCACAAATATCTTCTTTTTTATTATTAAAATTATTTATAAAATTTTTATTTTCAGCCTCACTATAATCCTCCTGAAAAGAAATAACAAAAGCTACAATAACACAATTCCCATTTGGATTATATTCGTCCTCATCATCCATCTCGGGTTCACTCTTATGACCCCATGTGACTGTGAATTCCTTTTATTTATTTCTAAAACAATTCAGGTATTCTTTAACCATATATCCATATCATTTTCATTCTTAGCATTTGATTTCAAAAATTTGGCCTTTCGAATATTTTTTAGTAAAATTGAACATATTTTTTACTTTATCTTTATCGTGCTTTTTTTTATAATTTTTTCTCTTGATTAGGTTTTTAAACTTTTCAAGATTTTTTAAATTTTTTTACAAAAATAACCATCATCTCGGTGTTTAAATCATCATTAGAGTTACTTGCAGAACCTTGAACTAAAGAAAAAACGTCCAATTTTTTGAAACCTTTTTGTTTTGAAAATTTAGCTCATAGGTTTACAGGTTTTTAACCAAATCTTCAACAGAATAGATTCAATGTCTTTGCTATCTTTTATTGCTGTGACTTTTGGTTAGAAATGTTAGGTTTATGGGTGTAAAAATGGATCGAGACCCGACGGGGGCCCGAAACCTGCCGCTGTAGAAGCCCGGCCCTGCCCGTTTCTAGGCCCGACCAGGCATTGTTTATGTACCGGGTTTGGGCCGCCCGTTAAAGCCCGCTGGGCCGAGCCGGCCCGGGCCGACCCGAGTCCAGCACGCACAAGAAAGGCTCGAGGCCCGCCAGGCCGCCCCTCAAACGGTTACTTTTGTGTATGAACGGTTGGGATTAGTTTTTTTTTTTAAATAGACAGCTGAGATTATTTGACTGTTGGGACCGGCCCGGCCTGGTTCAAGCCTGGCCAACGGCTAATTATTTTTTTTTTAAACACAATTTTTTCCTATAAATAAGGAGTCTCATTTTTATGTTTTTATCATCCAAACAACTCTCTTCTCTCTACTCTACTCTCTCTAATTTTTCTTTCTAATTACTCGGCAATATTCGGTTTGGTAATATTGTTGACGAATCAAGTAGTAAATATCAAGAATCGAAATCAAGATCAAAACACAAATCGATCGAGATCAAGATTAAATATCGAAGTTTCTTAATTCGGTTTACTTTATTTTTTATAATTTAATTTAATTTTTTTAATTCTAATCTCTATTCTCTAAAAAATTAATTTTTTTTTGCAATTTAAATTCTAATCTCTAAACAAATTAATTTATTTGTTGCAATATTTAATTAAAATTTGAATACATTTTTTTAAAATTCTAATTAATTTTCTAAAAAAATTAAATTCTATTTCATTTTCATTTTTTTTAAATTGTAATCGATATTTTTTTAAAAATTAATTTTTTTTTACAATTTAAATTCTAATTTCTAAAAAAATTAATTTATTTGTTGCAATATTTAATTAAATTTTGAATAGATTTTTTTAAAATTCCAATTAATTTTTTAAAAAAAATTAAATTCTATTTCTTTTATAATTTTTTTTAAATTATAGTCTCTACTCTCTAAAAAATTAATTTTTTTTTCAATTTAAATTCTAGTCTCTAATTTATTTGTTGCAATTTAAATTCTAATATCTAATTTATTCTGTAATTTATTCTTTAATTTATTTGTTGCAATTTAAATATTAGTTTCTAATTTATTTATTTATTTATTTGTTGCAAATTAAATTCTAGTCTCTAATTTATTCTCTAATTTATTTGTAATTTATTTGTTGCAATTTAAATTCTAGTATCTAATTTATTCATTTATTAATTTGTTACAATTTAAATTTAAATTTTTAATTTATTCTCTAATTTATTTATTTATTTGTTGTAATTTAACTTTTTGTCTCTAATTTATTCTTTAATTTATTTGTTACAATTTAAATTTTAGTTTCTAATTTATTCATTTATTTATTTGTTACAATTTAAATTCTAGTATCTAATTTATTCTCTAATTTATTTGTTTATTTTTTGCAATTTAATTTTCAGTCTCTAATTTATTTGTTACAATTAGAAATCTAGTCTCTTAAAAAATTAATTTATTTGTTGATTTGAAATTTAATAATTTAAAAAAAAAATTCGATAGATCCAAATATTTTTTCTATTAATAAAAAAGAAGATATTTTTACATTTCTATATACTGGTTCTAATTTCACTCTCCATGCTCCTATTCCATCCACTGCTTCATCTGCATCTGTAACTTCATCTAGTAAAATGTTACAAATGTGTAGAAATTTTTAAAAAAAAATTTTGAAAAAAATAATGATAGGACCGTTACTGTTAAAGTAAAATGTAAAATTTGTAATAAACTACTTTCGGGTAATACATTGAGTGGCACTAACCACAAATGCAAATAGGTAGAGATGCAACTGATAATATTATAAAATTTTCATTGAAATAAACTCGCGCACATAATGCTGTTGTTGATTATATAATAAAACAAAAATATTCATTTTCAATGAGTGAACAGCCAGCATTAGAAGGAATGATACAAACCAGATTTATTTCATAATTTCAACATTTTTCTTAAAATACTACAGGAAATAGAGTTTTAAGTAGATTTGATGAAATTAAAATCGAGTTAATAGATTTATTTACAAATTTAAAAGGAAAAATT
>JAOTRH010170948.1:0-12409 GCA_034768845.1 Heliamphora exappendiculata | reverse complement strand
TATATATGCCATGCTATGATTAATTGCACACGAGAAATATATTGCACATCATGAGCATTCTTATATTTCATCTTGAGTTATCGAAGTTCTTTCGTACCTTTCAAATTAGGTTGGGTGACATGAAAATCGTTATTCAGTGGTTGTGGATCTAAGGCATCTCTGATTGCCATATTTGAAATGAAATGGGAGATTGTTTATTTGAAAAGGGGGTTTAGGCATTCGTCACTAGCTTTAATTAGACTTTGGGTTGATAGCAAATGAGTATCCTTGTCCTTAAGGTGGGATTGGTCGGCCTGGAATAAGGATGGGTAAAATTGAATAAAGGTCGACAAAGGCATGTAGCCATGGTGAAGGTTTACCTTTCGCAATGAGGCGAGGATGGGTTCGGTGATCAAGAGCCATCAAGTCTATTCTATAATTTCCAGCGTGAAATTCATGATATTATCCTTAAAGTACTTAGGTTGGGCAATTGCATTGCATTCATTTGCATCACGCACTCACACACTTGTTTTTATATATGCTTGCCTTGTTAAAAATAATAAACGGTCTGTCGCTTGCCCTTAAGATTTGTATTGGGTATTATACGATATGTATTGTAGGATATTTTATTGTGAGTTTGTTAGACGGTTTAGGAAATTTTCTTTTAGGCTCCGGCTCATAGCATTTGTGCCACATATGAGGAAGAAAGATCATTTGAGGAAGGCGTGTTCGTTGAAGAAGAAGACTTTGAGGAAGGGGAAGAGTAGCAAGAGTTAGCCAACCCCAACAAGGAAGCTTAAAGACGCAGAATCTTATCTTTTTGACCTTTTGTTCAATTTTCCCACTGACGTATTGTAACTTTTGTTGAATTTTTTGAATGAATGTAATCATTAAATATTGTAAACAAATTCTAAACCGTTAATGATGTAGTAATTATCACATATAATTATGAATGTTCAGCTAGAATATCTTCCTTATTTATAGTTACGTATGTCGCGACGTGCCCGTAGGACGGGGCATCACAGTTGATAACAGAGCCTAGGTTTAGTGAACCTTCAGGTCTTGGGAAATGGGAGATTGCGAGTTCTATGGCGTAGAAACTCTATAGAGTGTCTGTACTATTAATTTATCAGCTATAATTTTAACAACTTAAAATCTTTACCATAGGATTTTCTCTATCTTTTCCTCTTTAGGATGGCGTCCGACGCAGAACCGGCCAGGGAACCATTGGCAGCGTTAGAACCAGAGGACTTAGATCCTAAAGAAGATCCAAAAGACGACCCAAAGGAAGAACCCACTGAAGAGCAAGACCCGGTAGACGTGTTTCCATTAACATGGATGTTTTTGACTGAGTGGCCAGCCCAAGGAGAGGAAGAGGTCGAGGAAGTAGGAGCAAATGAGGAACCCGATGTAGTAGGGGACGAGGCAGACTTCGAAGCAGACAATGAGAAGGAACTTGAGGATGACGACGAGAATGAGAAGCGAGCTATCTCTTTCATTTATGATCCACTAGAGGTGCCGCCACCAGAGCCAGATGACGATGAAGCAACGGGCGTAGTAATCTACTAGAGTCGCCAAGATTATCGCAAGGACTATTGTATCGGAGAACGGGTGTATGCAAGAGTATTCCCCGAAAGAAGGTGGAAATGGAAAAATCCTAAGTCTTTTTCGTAAGGTTATTGGAGAGGTGGGGTGAAACCGCCTACCATCTGAAGGTATCGTCGAGATTCAAAAAGCTGTTAGGGAATGTTACGCCCCAAACTCCAAGGTCACGTGAAAGTCCACCAAAACAATATCTATGAAAATAAGATTTCCAGTTATAAACCAATTAACCCAAAAAATACAGCATTTGAAAAAAAGAGTACTAGAGATTCATCTCTCATAAGCAGTAAGCATACAGTTCCATACATGCATAAAGTATATCGCCACACGGCGTACAAATCTCGCCTTCAGAAACAGGCATTGCATTTAAGAATACATGTCCCAAAATAACAAGAAACCAATATAAGTCTTCCACCACAACAAAATCCCACACCGTGAGCCGAAACCCAATAGAAGTAGACTATAAAGCTGTAAAGCAGAATATACAATCATAAGCATAAAGACTCAACCACATGAGCCAAAAAGGTTTTCCATCCTAAAAACCACAAGTTTTTCATTAAGCTAATACGAGCCCCAAAACAATTTATCATCCTTAGACCATGCATATCAACAATGTAGATATCGTACCATAGGTAAGGAAAAATAGTAATGGAAACCATATTCTCCACTCGGATCATACAACCGAGGAAAATAAGATAAAATGATTCCTATATACCGACTCTGTCAACTCAAGATAAATACAACAATTATAGACTCCTGCCCATTACCTATCCATGAACTACTTAAGGCCTGTTAGGTAATGACAAGTTGTATACGGAGTTACAACAACGCAGCCACACACAGGGGCAACCGGCTCTTTATGGGCTACCAACCGAGGGAAGAAGCACCCAACTGCTCTTTACGGGCTATGTCACGCCCCAAACTCTGGGCCACGTAAAACACTTATCAACAACCAAACATCATACCCAGCCGAGAATACACTCTCAAAAATAAACCATACATGCATTATATGTAAGCGCCAAACAACAATATTACAAAGCTCCAACGCCGAGAAACATGTTACAACATATATGTAAGAAAACTAACAAAAGGCAAGACTACACTCTTCCACCTCCTTCGGCGCCTCCAGATCAACTAGCGTGACCGGTACCTGAAGAAAAACAAAATCCCACACCGTGAGCCAAGGCTCAGCAAAAACTAGACAAGCATGCAATATAAACAAAACATGCTAGAAAATCGAAGTGCAGTTTTAGACTCTCTTTCAAGCCTTGAAAATAGTTTTCACATGCAAACGGGGAAGCGAGGATATAAACCATCATTAGACTCACTCACATGAGCCTTGAAAAACAGTTTTTAAATCGCAATTCACACGACTCTAAAAAAAATAATTTGAAAACTGGTCTATCCGTTCCATAATGATATACATGCAATCCATGATACATGCAACCGGCTCTCACACGCCGCAACCATAGCCCTAACGCTGAGATAAAAACCCGTACATAAACATACATTCCCGGGATAAAACCGTATACTATGGGCTAAAATCATAAACCAAACTACGGGGTAAAACCATACACCACAGGATAAGACCGCACACCACGGGATAAAACCGCATACTATACCGTAAGCCACGGGATGGAACCGCCGACTACGGATCATACCACGGGATAAAACTGCATGCCACGGGATAAGACCGCATACCATGGGATAACACCGCATGCCAGACCACGGGATAAGACCGCATACCACGAGATAACACCGCATGTTACAGGATAAAACTGAAATTACCGGATAATACCAAATATTCCTATACATAACCTAATCAGGATTTAAATGAATATAACATGTCACATACACCACGTGCATGTGCCCCACAAACCCGTCACATCCATACCTAATAAAACTCTGAGTTCTACAGCATGCAACCACGATACATATAAGATATCATGCCATGTAATCTATACATGAAGAAACAGTTATAAATGCATATAACCATATAATCCGATAAGACCTCACAGGCCATACACCTGTCGTTCGATAATCGAACAACCCATCCACAAATCGGGATCCGTCCACACACTTGGACAACCAACACTTGAACCTCCCACAGAACGATTCTCACAAGAACCCCACTTTAAACCAAACCACAAACCCACACATCGCGCACATAACCAGCACTCACACAACCATGCCACAAACCCTAAACTAACCATGCTCATCACACCCGAGGACGGCATCACATAAGCACCCCCGGCCACCACACGACCCCCAAAACCATAACGCCATCAACCAAATCCCAAAAGAAATCCACAGGTATTTGAATCGATCAATTCCCATAAATCAATCAATTGAATACCACAGGACGCCAATCAAAAACCAAAACCCAAGCAAAACCATCAAAACAAAGCTACCCATGTTCAGTCGACAGAACCTAAGCCCCTAGTCGATCGAAGATCACACTGGAAAACCAGAAACGCCACAATGCACAGTTCAGTCGACTGAACCATAGGTTCGGTCGACCGAGCCCCAAAATGATGATCCAGTTGACTGAACCCATAGGTTCGGTCGACTGAACTCACCCAGAAACCGTTTTTAAGCTATGGGTTCAGCCCTCCAAATCTCGAATCAAAACCTCTGAACTCCAAAACAACATCCTTGAACATCCACACGCCTAGGCCTAACACCAAGACCTCAAAAGAAATTCCCGGCACCCGATTCCATCCACGAAATTGACTAAAAACTGAGTTTTTAACCCAAAAACCTAACTTTACAGAAAATCAGATCTATAGCAATTCGACCGGTAAAAAGACACCCGAATACCCATAGCACCCTTCTAACACATACAGGTTTAGAATCCTATCTCGGTGAGTTCAAAACTCGACGCCTCGAACCATGTGCAAAATTGACCATCGCTGGAATAAAAATTGGACTGGATAGTTGCGTAGCCCATGACGCCAAAAGTAAGGATCCGTCGTTGGATCGTTAAAAATTGAGCCCTGAGCTCCCGAGAACTTAGAGAGAAGGTAGAGAGAAAATAGAAAGCTTAGAAGTTAAGTTTTAAAAAATATCTTTACGAAAATATCTAACTCCAGATATTTATAGGCCTCCAAAATATCTTTTTTTTAAAAATTTTGAGAATCGCGTCACAATGGCCCATGGCCCCGGGAACCTACCCCGCATGCATATCTAAGTCCGATCATGCATCAAAAGAAATAAAAACATGCTCGAAAGAAAACACATAACGCGCGTCCGAAAACGCCCAAAAAAAGAAAACGGGTCAGGGTCTCACGGGCTACAACCGAGGGAAGAAACACCCAAATCAAACACTGCCATGGTACATCTACGAATCATTTAAAAATCAGTACGCCACTCAACTGCAAAAACCCATAAAGTAGTTATACATCAACATGGAGATCTACTAGCATGTAAAAACATACTTCCATCAAAACATTTTATAAGCTAAGACTCAACGCCGAGAGTTAGCTCCAAACCTCCAAGACACGTTTTTCAAAAGTTTCACAAAATCTCCATTTTTCAAACCACCTTTTTGAAAACCATGGATATCCACACATCTGAATCATATAATAAACTAAGAAAAGTGTAAAAATATGCTTTCTACTTGAAAACAAGATTCAAACATGAAAAACAACATTTAAAGAATTTTTAACCGGTGAAAAAACATATAATTGCACGTAGCACCCTTTAATAACAATAGAGTCAAGATCCTACCTCAATGAGTCAAAACTCGAAACCTCAAAAATCGAATCTCATCGGAATGAGAATCCATTCGGATGGATGTGAAGCTTACGTCACGTATAGCAAGGATCCATAAATAAACTAACAAAAAACCAAGCCCTAGGCCCTCAAAAGCTAGAGAGAAGGCAGAGAAACGAGAAACTTAGTCGAGAAGTAATGTTTTTAAAATATCTCCAGCCCCTGGATATTTATAGAACACGGCAAAAACCTCATCCAGTCCACTGACCTGCCTCATCCAATCGATTGACTGGACCCACTATCGACCCAATTGACTGGATCCTCCAGTCCAGTCGACTGGACTACTCAGGAAACACAATCCTTGCGTCAAACAGGTTTTTCAGCCCAAACACTAGCCAAATAAGCCTTAACCAAACCCGAGAAAGCATGAAACACATCTACACGCTGTTCTACAACACTAAAGTATAAACCATTTATCGAGGATACATAAATAATGAAAGAAACACGTCAAACATATATACCTCATTTCAAAATGAAATAGGATCGGGTCTCACAGGGGATAGAATGGATGCAAAGTGGATGTAGACACAGAATCCAAGGGATAGGAGAGGAATCATTAACCCGCACAACCCGGTAATCGACTTCAACAATCCAGAAACGTACCTGGAGATACAAATTTCCATAATCAACAGGAATCGAATTGGGCTGGAGGAATTTTGGCACATGAAAGTGCAGTAGTGCTGCTACGGTATCTACAAGGAAACATGGGAATGTGACTCAGTTATTCGCTACTTCTATCCACATCTGTTTGTTTAGACCTTAGCAAGCTAGGCATTGTATCTTTCCTTTGTTGGATAATATATGTGTGTTAGGTGAACTCTTGAAAACTTTATACTAATTAGGTGTTTGGATGAAATACAAGTGTTTGTTGTTAAATTCTTTATAAACTATCTCAAAATCATAAGCTATCTCATAATCTCAAACTAAAATCTACAATATCCCAAAATATGAAGACAATTAAGAATGGAAACAGCCCCCTAATCTCGACACTCTCTTAGATAGTTGATAAACGATCAAATCACCGATAAGTTGACTAATCCCTAGATGATAAGGCACTAGGAGCAACCTAAGTTTTGAGGAAAATACCGTTAAAATCACGCAACTTCACCCTTTGGAGTTTCTTTTCCCAAACCCTTGTATCAACTTCTATACTGGTTAAAATTCTTTGCTTATCTTTCCTTCTAATAACACAGGTCCTCAACAATGCTACCCAGTAACATTCGTAGGTAATTCTTCACCACCATTCATTTCCTGACTCCAATACTATGTCCGACTGAAGCAATTTTGTGAACTCTTGAAATCCCAACATGGGGAGTTGACTTGGATGCTTGAATTGAAGTACGTTAAGCAGACGCAACTTTAAGATAAATATCTAGTTTGGCTGCCCATTGCTAAAGCGTACCTTTTTCAGATGTTGTATAGGTTAATCTCGGGAACCTCCTCTCTGTAATGATCATTAGTCGCTGATCTCTTTTCTTCAATACGTTTGAGCCTTAACCGACTTCTCAACTTGAGTCAACGGTGATTGCTTTAAACTATGACCCCTGGCCCTAACTCAACCTATCCCTAAACTATCTGGGAGTCCACTCTAAGATATTTTAACCCCGGTTACATCTCATGCTTATACCATCTGAAATCCTCAGCTAAACGCTTACCTATTCACTACCTTATGATCAACTTCTCTAAAACCAATAAGATTGGGCTAACCGTCCTTATCAAATTCCACGTATGTTTTACCTGTCAACCCTCAAAGCCTTGCCCCGTAAGTCTGTAAGTAACAATGATCGTTTGGATATCAAGTTATTAGGTTTTAACACTTTCACAAAAGACTAGGACAATGCACGAAAACCTCTTAACACTTCTTCGAATCATAGGATAATCTTTCCTCAACATTACGACTTAAAGTACCGTTAACATCCGTGTTTTGAAGACTGAGACCCCCGACTGCAGGAATGGTTAAGTAAAGGGTTTATTCAACTAACTATACCTTTTTAAAGGACCCGACAAGTAGAACCATACCATCAACAATCTATAGTTTAGAACAATGGCTTCACACTAAGGGACTCATGACATCACTGTGTGATAAAGTTTAGACTTTTCCAGATTAGTTCATAGCGGACCCACACAACCAATAAACTGAAAAGAAAAAGACTTGTGCCGACAGTAGAGAAGTGAAAAACAAGAGACAATCTCAAGCTTAGAAAAACCTTAGTATGCAAGTAACGAAAAAATATCTATACGTATCAATATTCACGTCAACTTTTCTCACCAAAACGATAGTATTTGAATCCGATTATCCCCACCTTCAATGCAGAATTCTGACAACGACATGAGCATTAGGAGCTTGAAGGAGAATTAACCCCCAAACCATAATGAATTATGTGACTCAGTAATTGCCTCAGACATACTTTCATTCACGTTTTCCTTCCTCTCGAGTGACTAACCACCGGAGAAAAATAATCCAGTCAATGGAAGAGACATCCAAACCCTAAGTACCCGCACGTGAAAGATAATGGCAGAAGCCAAGAGAAATGGTACAACACTTGGAAAGACTAGAATAGGAATGAAAGCATGTGACTACGAACTTCATTGCTAGGATCATTACGATCGCATGAGGAGCACAACAACATTCGAGTTACTATGGGTCACCTCAAGAACCAGCAACATTCAGGCTATGATGGATTTACTCACCAAGATCACTTGCTTTCTATTAGCTAAACCTCACGACACATCGGTAGCTATAAGCAAAAAGTATATCTGTGAAATTTTGCATCAACATAAGTTCTCTACCACACCTAACCAAGACTCACATCTCGCCTGGGAAATCCGAATACACGACTCCGAACCATTAAAAGCATGTTGGGAGTGTACATAAGGGAAATTAAAGGAAACTCTTATCTTTAGTTAAGACCCCTTACAACAACAAGCTCCCGAGCTAGCTTGTGCAACTATATGAGAATTGTGTGTAAATGAAACTGCAAGATTATCAATATACGAAATAGAAATAGAAAGGAACAGATTAGTAGGAACAGATCTTAGCTAACCAACAAAATGACGCTAGAGCCCAACACAAGAAATCATATAGAGTCTAGGATGGTAACCGCTGTTTGGGTTGGTATACTAAAAACAGTGTTTTTAGTATTTAATTTTATTTTAATAAAATTAATTTTTTATTTTATGAAAATTTTTATGAGCAATGTATGTATATCATTTCTTTAATATTATGCATAGATATTCAATATTCTATATAGTATTTAATCTGATTTATAGAGTACGACTCACACATAGAATATCAGATTTTAAGTTCTTGCAGAATACAAGTTTTATGTTCACAGTTTAGATGAAAATGGACATACCATCGATACGACTGTGACACAAAATTTTAGTAGACCTGTCTTGGTTATGGGAAACAAATAATAGCGTCGTCTATTGTTTCGACTCTCTATGCCAGTACACTTTGTGTGTACTGAACGGGACATTTTAGGTAATTAATTTTATACTGATTATATAAATTAATTCACACCCAAATATTATTATGAATAGTGTTTATTCTCTTAATTCTAAAATAATTATTGATTTGTATATATTTAATATTCGTCGTTTTGATTCATTAGATGGTGCAATCTCATATGGGTCTATATTTCTGGTGAATTAGATAGCGGTATTATTTATAAAACAAATATTAATTATTAACGGAATCCAAATCTCGAAAGATCGGGATTGACAATACCCCCTTAAGGGCGCTTATAAGTTTTGATCGGGTCAAACCCTAGAGGTGAATTTGATTATCTGGCGGTCAAATAAGTTAAGCGAAAGGTTTAAGGAATATCAAGATGCCGATTAAATTAAATTGTCAATAAATAAATTTAATTGGCGGGTATCAGGAATCTTAACGTGGGGAGAAATGGTAAGCATTTAATAACAGGAGCTCAGTGCAAAAAGGTCTTGAGATTATGGGTCAAAGTACAATTATAGTTCTTTACTGGTGTGAACTGTAATTCAGTATTTTATGGAAATTGCATAAATCGCTGCGTCTTTCCATAATTACATAAACCACTAGTAGGTATCTGTGTTTCACTGGAAGTCTTACTCATAATTACTCCCCAGGTCCCTACTGTAGCCCTATATATACGCGGGTTGATTGAACCAGTTTGAGATTGATAGATCATATATCATATATCAGAGAGATCATATCTTGTCTTTCTAGACTTAAATATATTTAGATATGCCGGTACGAGTTCTCGATAGACCGTAGCCCACACTACGTTCGAGGATCACATAAGAGAATACAGTAGAAGATCTGACTGGAGCTTCAACTCGGAATCAAATCGTAGTTGAAGAATAGATTAGCAAAAGGTATTCTTCTAAATTAACTTTAGTTGCACGTGTTTATTTTTTATCGTTCGACGTCAAAATTTTTATCTGGAGCCCGTTTCGGCGTTTTCTCATACAGTTAATTTTTTATCAAAAATCGTTTACAAAAACAAAAATCTTGGCAATCTTACCTCCAACAAGTCACATGTTAACAATTTTATAATTCTGTGCAATCTACAGTAAGCACAACAGGATCTCCTCAATTAAAACAATTCGTGGCAATGAACGTGTTGAGTGCTATGCCTTCACTTTGTGTGTAGAACCAACCTCATTAAACAGTTCAGTGACCCCTTTTTTCTTTTCTCTTTCGTAAGAATGGCGGGACAAAGACAAAACCACAGGTGTTCATCAAAAGTAGGAGAAACAGAAAAAGGAAGTTGAAGTCCCGAGCCTAGCATGAATTTTATAAGATTTAATAGCCAACTTGGATAGATCGCAAGGGAAGGCAACCCAGGAAGGATCATAGTACTTATCGGAGCTAAGAGAATAGAACATCCCAGCACCTGCGAAAAAGAATTTTTTTCGAACAACTGAGGTTTAGATTTAGGCCACGAAGCAACAACAACCAATAGTAAGAGCTTGTTTTAGGAGCAACCATCCAGAACATAAGATGGTGCACTGCCCGATGAGAATTGAAGAAGACAATCAAGGAGGACCACTACGGAACAACAAGAAGATCACACGCTCGGAGCCTTCCTCTCAAGGTTACCAACGAGAACAATTGGGAAAAGGGACACCAAAATTAAAAATCTGCTATCAATGCCTTAGGCTAGGACATAAAAGATCTGAGTACCTACTACGAAAAGAATTAAACTACAACCACCATCAACCATAATAGAGTTACTAGGATCAAACAAATTTATTGCAGTAAGGAACAAATGGTGTGAAAAAAGTGGTGCAACCTGACCAACCAGAGGGCGATAAGGGAAGTGTCCGCCGTTCACAAGAGATAACCTCAACGATCTTCTTTAATTATAATAAGTTCGGATATAGAAAGTCTGAATGCCCGCTACCAAAGGAAAGAAACTATAATATTCATAAAAAGGGAACAAGCGGTTCGAAAAGGATGATACAGCTTGACCAACAAGAGAATCACTAGACAGAAGGCTCGCCTTCCCAAGAAAAGGAGTATCCGTTATTGATCGGAGGTACACCCGAATTCGTAAACCCTAAGATATACGTTAGTTAGATTTGTTGCATTGTTCCGAGAAAAGATACGCTTGAAGGACAAAGATTTTTAGGTCAGTGCTAGTCAAATAATTCTCGCGTCACAAGTATGCGACGTGGTCATTGAAAAATTTTGTAGTGATCGGTTTAAGAAATTAGTAAGATTAAGCAACCATTTTTTCCAAAATGTTGAACATATAATGTCACGACCCAAACCCGAGTCCAAGAGTTAAACCCATAACATACCATACTTAGCCAGTCCACAGGTAAGACCTCATGACATAATAAAGTATTATATACATACCATTCAAAGGATTTAACAAAATATCAAAGTTCTAAAATTACATTCCCAAGTTCACTGCAACTGTTAGGAGAAACATACATTCAGTATTAATCATCATTTTCACAACATCCCTTCTATTTATATATCCAACGACAAAAGAAGTCATGACTCCCACTCTTTTCTCTTTCCCAAGGCATCCATAGCTTTGCTATCACCACGCTCGTCGAAACCTAAAATGTGTTTGACATATATACATGAGTCGAAACTCATAGGATAAAGATTAACTCATATCTAATACATGATTGTTGAGGTGTAATGGGTGTAACCAAAGAAAACGCACATTTTCACCAAGTTTATCCTTTTAATGCACACACACTAACGCACACCCAGACTTATCTCCATTTATCCATTTCTTAACAATTCATCAATCTTTCATTTTTTTTCACAAAATCGGATCACCTCTAACGAACCGATGTCGGGTGCAGCTTATAGAAACCCCTCCCTATTAATTCCAATAGGCTACGCGAAGCCATTGAGTAATAGATAGCTCTATAACTCACCACGACACAGTACTACATTTCAGGGACTAACCCGTGGGCGTGTAGTTCCCATCTTGCGCAAGTTTCTGGTCTTTAACCGCAGAGCCGCTAGCCCAACTTATTCCACATAAATTCGTACGGTTCATTTTAGGTTAATTAGATTCATTTTCACAACTCGAGAGTCCAACCCACAAATAGTTCCTCTCCCACTCATTACCATAGGACATCATTATAATTCCAAACCCGAATTCACCATCACAACTTTCAATACACAATTTCTCATTTCCCAACTTTCGTTACACAGTTTCCCATAAATCACAATGTTATCGATTTCTCATATATCTCAATGTTATCGCATACCCATAACACAAAATTGATATTAAGAGGATCACCTCAATTTAAAAAAAATACACCCATCATGTATACATATACATATATCACTTTAAAACTCACATTTAGTGTAAAGAAGACCCAATTAAGGGGTCAAATGCATGCATGCCAACTCAATTTGGATATATATATATATATATATATATATATGTGTGTGTGTGTGTGTGTGTGTGTGTGTGTGTGTGTGTGCCACAAGCTCAAGGGACTAGCAATTTAGTAAAAAGGGCCAATATGAATGAAAATATATTTTTCCAAAACATTAGACTAAAAATAGGTGAAAATGGTTTTAAAATTTTGATAT
>JAOTRH010170937.1:0-12410 GCA_034768845.1 Heliamphora exappendiculata | reverse complement strand
TGGATATCCTTTTATGTGAAACATAGTTTGTAGTCTTCTTTCATCGAATAAGAGAAGCTCTTCTATTCGATTCTTCTGCGGGTTGAGCCGCTTCTTGTACTTTTTGATCATTTCAATGAATTTTTGCAGTGCTATGATATGGCTATCTCGACCTTTCGAATTTACAATCCTATTGTCCACATACACTTCGACTTCCTTGTGTATTATGTCATGCAACAAGGTTGCAGCCCTTTGATAGGTTACCCCGGTATTCTTCAAATTGAATGGCGTAACGCGGTAATGGTAGGTGCCCCATGGTGTAATCAATGTCTTCTTTTCTTTATCTTTAGGGTCCATTAAGATCTGATTGTACCCAAAGAAGCTATCCATAAACGATAAAAGAGCGTGCCCCGTTGTGCTATCTACTAAGATGTCAATGTGCGGCAGTGGAAAGTCGTCATTCGGACTAGCTTTGTTGAGATTCTAAAAATCCACACAAACTTTGATGCATCCATCCTTCTTCAAGACCAGCACAATGTTGGCCACCCATTTCGGATACTTGGTTACCAAAAGAAATCTAATGTTGATCTACTTGGAGATTTCTTCTTTCATCTTTAGAGCCTATTCTGGCAGTATTCTTCTCAATTTCTGTTTGACCAGTTTGGCATCGGAATACAAAGAGATATGGTGTTGAACAATATTGGGATCAATTTCGGGCATATCCTCGTATGATCATGCAAAAATATCTTTGAAATTATTTTAATAAATCATTAATTGTTCACGTTCAACTGAAAATAAAGAAGAACCAATTTGGACAATTTGTGGGTTAATTTCATTACCCAGATTTGTTAACAAAATTTATTTAATTATTGGTTGTGCACATATTTCTTTCTTTTTTATTAGAACTTTTAATTTTTTAGAAATATTTCCTTCGAATTTAAAATCATCAGAAAGCGTACAAAATAAATCAAATAAAGTAGAATAATCAAAACATTTCTTTATTCATTGATATAAAATAGAGTAGGGATTACAAAATCATAAACAAAAGAAGAGAGTGCATAGATAAATGTGCCCTTGAACTCGACATCCAACTAATCAGAACAAAGCAAAAACTTACAAGACTCTGACTCTAACTCGAGACTTGAATCATGTAAATTACAAGAATGTAAAAATCAACTGTAACATTCGGTGCAAATAGAGGTGGGATAACCTTATTATCCATAAGATCCTAAATTTCATGGCGGAGTCTCAAACAGTTATCGGTCGAGTGTCCGTGGCTCTGATGGTATGAGCAATATTAGGACGGATTGTAGTGTGTCGATAAATGGTTAGAAGGCGGCATTGGATGAAGAAGCTTTATCAGCCATTTCTCGGCAAGTTGATTCATGGCTGTGGTCAGAGAGATATTAAAGGGAGTGAAAACTCTCCTTGGAATTTTCAGCTGCGACGACTGGTTGTCTATGGAAGGAGGTGATGAAAGTGAAGAATTCGATCGATCTGATTGGGGGTTTTGCAAATTGATCTCGTTAGAGCGAGATGCGGGGTTAGTGGAAGAGTTAGACTGGTTTTGGTAGTTGGATGGGTAAGGTCTTTTCGACTTTTGGCTCAGCTCGGCCTCCTCGATATCACCAGACTGGATTACATCTTCTATTTGAACCCCGACATCAAACAATTGCTCAATTGTGGAGAGCGATTGCATGATCAGATAACGCTTCAATATGGACTGAAGATTCTTAACTAGAATCATCACTTGTTCCTTTTTTGTTGGTCAATTTGTTATTTTAGCCGCCTTTCCACCCACCTGGTCAGAAAGTCAACGAATGACTCTCTATTTTCTTGACGAGTTGGTTTTTAACTCCCGAGTGGTTACATCCAGCTGGATATTATAGTTTTATTGGTTGACAAAAGCTATGGCAATGTCCTCCCATGTTCTGGTTTTGACGACATCTAGAAAAAGGAACCATTTATGAGCTGTCCTAGAGAGAGATCGATGAAACAACTGCGCCTTCAACTGATCGTCGACTCCCATGGGAGAAAAGGTACCAACGTACATTCTTAAATGAATCCGGGGGTCTCTGGTCCCATTGAACTTCTTCATATCTGGCATCTTGAACTTTTTCGACTGCTTGGCATTTGGGAACAAACATAATGTCCCCACATCTAGCATATATTTCTTGACTCCCTTTGCCTTTCTAAAGACCTTCTCCATTCGATCGATCTTCTCAGCCAATGCAGATTCTCTAGACTAAGCAGTGTTTTCTTCCTCAAGTATCCCCTGACGAGGGATCCGTGGTGGTGGCAGAACAACTTGCGGTCCATCAGGGACCTAATTTTCATCCTAAAAGTCTTCTCCATTACCATTTGGGTCATCATGCTATTCATTCAGTACTGGTAAACGGGCCTGAATTGCCCGAATCTGTGCTTGACATTGCACTTGAGCCTGGGTTTGCTGCTCAACGGCTCTCTGTATATCAGTAATTGCCCTCATTAAGGCTGCCAGATTCAGCTTATTCTCGGCCATCTCAAGCTTTTCGTGATCTGTTCTGAAATTTTGTAAAGCCTCCTGCCTTCTAACCGAACCCAAATACGCTCTGGATGCGAACCTTCTGACTTAATGATTTAAACCCAAAGCAAAACCTGATAACCTCAAAAAAAGCATCACTGGTATCAGACACTTCTCTGAAAGAACCCCAGATAATTGGTAGCAAACACTTTGGACACCAAAAATAGCTAACTACGAGCAGATATAACCATCGAAAGATAAACACGCCCCTGTTGGGCCCATACCGGCAACATAACGACTAGAAACCCTAACACCCAAGAACCAACACGAAAATCGAGTGAGAGACCAATAAAAATCCAAAAAGAAGGTTTACCCTAAGGTGCTAAAGAAAAAATTGGCAGCACTCCGACAAGAAAATAGCTCAAAGCCAAATGAGAGTTCAAAACAAGAACCAGAACGGGGGTTTGAAAATACGAGCCTTAACGGTGTCGAGGGTACAAAACCAACAAGCAAGGAAAAACCCGAGAGGAAAAAACTATCCTAAACCAACAGCGAGGCTGAAACCAACAATCGGGACAGAACTCGAAATTCTAGACCAATAGATAAAGAACTGGGTAAGGACTCGAGAGAAAAACTCTCTTAAAAAGAAGGAACACCGGAAGAAGACCAGAGTTAGAACCTGGGAGATATACTATCTTAATCCAAACAAACAAACAAAGGTCCTACATAAATACAAGCAAAATATACAATTAAATAAAATAAATAATCATACCGGGTCAATACCTCATGGCGGGTTCTAAGCAATTATATGCAGAAAAGGCCGATTTTGGTCAATGATTAGGGTACCTTCTAAATAGAATCGAGTATATACTTCATATGCCTAGTGTGGTATGGGACATGATCAGGCGGTATACGAGAACTCTTTTACCACACTTGTGAAAGCGTGCAGCTAGTAAGGTTTGCCCGTCTCCCCAACATAGCCCAAAGACAGTAAATTAATTAGGGTATCAAGTCGACCAGGCAGGGGGCTGAGAACAATGCAAATGCGTGCGAAAATACAAATAAGAAATTCATATGAAGAACCAATGATATGTTCAAGTCTAGCCCGCTTATTTATTTTGAAAACCAAGTTCCGAGCGGAGTTGCCAGAAAATACTGTGGCATCAGGTTTTGGGGTTTGTTTAAAAAATACGAGAATTCAAGAAATGTGTAGAAAATATTTTAACACCTTGAAAACTAAATATTGAAAATATTTTTTGTGAAAAATAGAATTGCCACTTAGTTTTTGAGAAAAATCAAGAAAAACAAAATGAACCACTTATCTTTAAAATGGTAATCAGCGAAAACAAGGATCCGGGAGCTAAGATACGAACTGAGGAAAGTGTTAGGCACCCTGTTTACCTAACCGTGATGTTGGCCTTTACTAATCATTATTGATTCTTAATTAGATTTCTCAAGTGCATGCAAATACAGAAAATAGAGACAAATAGAGAGCATCTAAAGTCAAAATAGGAAAATACACAACCTACGTATATAGAATGCCAAAATGAAACAAATAGCAAAAGAAAAATCCTAAGCCTTACGACATGAAATTTCTAATTAAAGGATACGTAAAGCAAACCGCATGCAATATCACCAAATAACTTAAACTATCCTAAGCGTGATATTAAATGAAGAGATGTATTTCAAAATTCATTAAAGCCAAACCCTATCAAATAAAGGTAACCACATGTAATATTCTAAAATAAGCATAATATGGCTTCAAAAAGGAAAAGAAAATCCTAAAATTCTCTAGATGTTAAACATACCAAAGGTTTTATTATGAGTCATATACTAAAAATCAAAAAAATGTGATAAGTAGTAAAAATATGCTATGGAATCAAAATTAAACTAAAACAAAACAAGAATGTGCCAATTATTACATAGAAATGAAACAATAACGCACATAACAAAGAGAATATAATATGCGGGCGTAATATTAATAATTATGACAGCATAGATGTTAATGCCATAACAGTAGTGATATTAAAAATCACAACCGTACAGTATGTTGGCATTATTTTAATGAATGGTGGAATTAACAATATGTTATGTGTAAATGTGCAATGTAAACAAACTAAAATTAAGATTACTTGGATAGTGACAAATATCAATTAAATTAACCTAAACTAATCATGCTTATCATGGTTAATTACATGCTTACAATTCAACAAAATTAAATAGAATAGATAGATTACTACACAAGCATCATAAAAGATTGAAGATAAATCGACCACTCCAAAAGAGAAGAAATGGAGAAAGAAATGTTGGGAATCCGAACAAAATACCTGAATCGCTACAATCTGGGTGAATCCTCAGGTCGAGAAATGGTGATTAATCATCCAATTCTAGGGGACTGTTCCAATTCTAGTCGATGAGTCAAGAATTCGGCAGAGTACCGGTGTACTAAGACTCGTACTTGGGCAAAGCAGTAGGGTGTTTCTGTTAAGACTCGTACTCTCTCGGTACTTCGACAGAGTACCCCTCTCCCAAAATCTGTTGTCTTTTGACCCGTTAGAACCCTGACATTAGAATTTTCTTCCTCAAATCGTACCAAAGGTACAGTATTTATAAAGTTCATCAACCAATGAGGTGCTGGCACATTTTGAAACACATCAGGACTTTTGAAGTTGGTGGTCACCAGGTATGGTGTTGGAGGTCGCCACAATGAAGTTTTCGACCCCAAGGTTCAAAGATGGCGACCGCTACGTTGGCTAGGGTTTTCAAGAGATTCTTATAATGGTCACAGACATCAAAGTTGGCGGTCCCAAGTTTTCAAGTTGGCGGTTCAAGGTTTGGACAATGTAGGTTCACCGGTTTAAAGGTTTTGATCATTTGAATTAGGTACTGAGCTCAAATCGTTTCCCGAGAATCTTCTTAAAGCACCATTTCACTTGATTTCTTTATCGAAAACACCCGAACCAACCCAAGATTAGGCGGGCTCAAATTGGGGTATCTACAGGAACTTGACAGACCCGACTCAGAAAGCACATTTAGCAACGTCGAAAAGCATCTCATGTGCTTTGAAGAGATCAAAGATGACTTAGAGGTCAGTGAGGTGGTCTTCCTATCTTTTGGACTTTACCACCATGTCATCCATGTATGCCTACATTGTTTTTTCGAAGACACTTGCAAACATTATTTTAACCATTCTTTGAAAGGTAGTTCTAGTAATTCTAAGTCCAGACGACATTAAATTATAATAATAGGTTCTTTGTGGAGTGACGAAGAATGTCTTTTCTTGGTTTGCACTGAGCATGGAAACATGATGATAACCACGATATGTATCTAAGAAGCTCATCTGATGGTGTCAGATAGTTGAATCCATTAGATAGTCAATTTTGGAAAAAGGGAAACTATCTTTTGGGTATGCCTTGTTAAGGCTTGTGAAGTCTACACAAACCCTCATGTTGCCATTTTTCTTTTAACCACAACCCTGCTGGAGATCCCATCATGGTATTAGACCTCCCTAATGGCATTTGCTTCTAACAACTTGATTACTTCCTCAGCAACAGCCTCAGCATGATGAGGGGTCGAACCCTTGCTCTTCTCATTGACTGGCCTATAGGCTAGATTGATGTTCAAAGCATGACAGATGAAAGATGGATCGACACCTAGCATATCATACAGAGTCTAAGAGTGAACATCTTAATGTTCCTTTATAGTAGTTGGGGTGTGAGACCGTGACCCGTTTTCTTTTTTCGGCATTTTTAGATGCACGTTACGTGTTTTCGTTTGAGCATGTTTTTACTGTTTTTGATGCATGATTGGGCTTAGATATGCATGAAGGGTAGGTTCCCGGGGCCGTGGGCCACTGTGGCTCAAATCTCGAAAAAAAATTTTAAAAAATATTTTGGAGGCCTATAAATATATGGAGTTAGATATTTTTATGAAGATATTTTTTAAAACTTAACTCCTAAATTTTTTGTTTTTCTCTCTGCCTTCTCTCTAAGTTCTCGAGGGCTTGGGGCTCAGTTTTCAATGATTCAACAGCGGATCCTTGGTATTGGCGTCGTGGGATATGCAACTATCCGATCATATTTTGATTCCAGCGAAGCTCGATTTTGCACGTGGTTCGAGGCGTCGAGTTTTTAACTCACTGAGGTAGGATTCCAGACCTGTTTGTATTATAAGGGTGCTATGGGTAAACATGGGTGTTTTTACCGGTTAGATATTTGTAGATCTGATTTTGTAGCAAAGTTGGTTTTTGGGTTAAAATTGGGTTTTTGTTGGTTCCGGTGGATGGAATCTGGTGCCGAGTGTTTCTGTGGTGGCCTTGGTGTTAGGCATAGGTGTGTGTATGTTTGAGGATGTTGAAAAAGAGTTTCGAGGCTTCGATATGAGGTTTAGAGGTTGAACCCGTAACTTAGAACCATTTTCCGGGTAGGGTTCAGTCGACTGAACCTATGAGTTCAGTCGACTGGATTAGTGTTCTTAAGGTTCAGTCGACTGGGCCTCGAGGGTCAGTCGACTGGACAGTGCTTCTGGGCTTTTTGGCCGTTTCCTGTGGGTTTTTCAGTCGACTGGGGGTTGGGTCCAGTCGACTGAATTCTGGGTTATTTGTTGGTAGTTTGGTGGTCGGGTTTTGGTTTTCGATTGACGTCCTATGGTATTCAATTGATTGATTTATGGAAATTAATTGATTCAAATACATGTGGATTCCTTTTGGGGTATGGTTGATGGCGTTGTGGTTTCGGGGGTCGTGTGGTGGCCCGGGTTGTTCATGTGATGCTGTCCTCGGATGTGACGTGCATGGTTGGTTCAGGGTTTGTGGCATAATTGCGTGAGCGCTGGTTATATGCGCGACGTGTGGGTTCGTGGTTTGGTTTAAGGAGGGGTTCTGGTGAGAATTGATCTGTGAGAGGTTTCAGGTGTTGGCCTCGGGTTAGGTGTTGGTTATCTTTGTGTGTGGACGGGTCCCGATTTGTGGACGGGTTGTTCGGGTTTCGAATGACGGGTGTGCGTGGCTTGTGATGTCTAGTCGGGTTATATGGCTATATGCGTTTATAATTGTTTATTTATGTAAGTGGATTACATGGCATGATATCTTATGTGTATCGTGGTTGCATGCTGTAGAACTCAGAGTTTCATTAGGCATGGATGTGATGGATTTGTGGGGGCACATGCATGTAATGTATGTGGTATGTAATATGCATCTAAATCCTGATTAGGTTATGCATAGGAATGTTCGCTGTTATCCCATAATTTCAGTTTTATCCTGTAATATGCGGTGTTGTCCCGTGGTATGTGGTGTTGTCCCGTGGTATGCAGTCTTATCCCGTGGCTTGCGGTTTTATCCCGTGGTATAATCCGTGGTCCGCGGTTCCATCCCTTGGCTTACGATAAAGTATGCGATTTTATCCCGTGGTCTGGTTTATGGTCTTATCCCGTGGTATGCGGTCTTATCCCGTGGTGTGCGGTCTTATCCCGCGGTGTACTATTTTATCCCGTGGTTTGATTTATGGTTTTACTCCATAGTATACGGTTTTATCCCGGGAATGTATGTTTATTGTATGGCTTTTTAATCTCAGTGTTAAAACTGTGGTTGTGGCGTGTGAGGGCCGGTTATATGTATCATAGGTTGCATGTATTGCATTATGGGACGGATAGACTAGTTTTCAAATTATTTTTAAGATTCGTGTGAATCGTGATCTAAAAACCCTTCTTAACTATTTTCGGGCTCCTGTGAGTGAGTCAAAAACATGGTTGTATCCTTGCTTTCCCGTTTTCATGTGAAAACTGTTTTCAAGGTTTGAAAGAGAGTCTAAACCTGCACTTTGGTTTCTGAGCATGTTTTGTTTATATTACATGCCTGTCTAGTTTCTGCTGAGCCTTGGCTCACGGTGTGGGATTTTATTTTCTTCAGGTACCGGTCACGCTGGATGGTCTGGAGGTGCCGGAGGAGGTGGACGAGTGTAGTTTTTCTTTTTTTTAGCTTTTTACATGTATTGTATAACATGTTTTGCGGGCGTTGGAGCCGTGTAATGTTGCCGTTTGGTATTTATATATAATACATGTATGGTTTATCTTTGAGAGTGTATTCTCGGGTTTGATTTTATCTGGTTGTTTATAAGTATTTCACGTAGCTCGGAGTTTGGGGCGTGACATGGAGTAATTCTATCTTTTCTTAATCAGCCATGGTTGAGCTAGGTAAGGAAAACCTATCTGAGTCGATAGGATCAAATGGGATGGATTCAAGATCTTTTACTATTTTATCCTTTACTTCCCCTCTAACGTCTTCTAGAACGGGCTAATTAGGAACTTCGATTACTCTAACCTAGTTGGTTGGGGGCATGATCTTGAGGGGTGCGATGAAGCATTGTTTGGAGGTAGCCTGGTCCTCATGAATCACCTCTACTCCATCGTTTGTGGGGTACTTCAACATATGATGGTAAGTGGAGGGGACGAATTTCGATTCATGCAACCAAGTTCGGCCCACTATGGCGTTATAGGCTAATGGCAGATCCACCACTAGGAAGTTAGTTAAGACCTATATCGCTCTTGACTTGACTAGCACCACGTATCGCTCCATAGACCACACTGGCTTTGAATTGAATGCAATGAGCGGGGCATGAGCCAGGGTTAGATCCCTTTTACTAAGTTCGAGCTTCTTAAAAAGGTCGTACTACATAATTTTGGTTGAACTTCCCTGATCAGAAAGTATCCTTTTAACATTAAATTCGAGGAGATTAAGAGAAATTACCAGGGCGTCGTTATGAGGGTGTTGCACCCTCTCTGAATATTCTTTAGTGAAGGATTTCTGCTCAGATTGTACCTTAACTTTTGGTCTCTTACTGTCGACCTCGACCTTCATCACTTTCCTCATATAATTCAATCTCTGCGTCTGCTTCAGATTGCGTTATTCTATTCTGGGTCCACCAGCCATGGATCATGTTGTTGACTCTGCAATGGGCTAGCCTTGGTGTTTGCTCACCCTAGGGAGCTTCGGCGGGCCTCACTTTGGTAGTGTCTTCATCCATGAACTCCCTTCGGCGGTGCTCCAACCGTGGATCATGTGTTGAGCGGTGAAGAAAAAACTACGGTTCTGGGTAGACCGCTCGAGCTGGCTAGCACGGTGGTGCTCTCGGGCTAGGGACAGCTCGAGCGATCTGTAGTTTGCTTGAGCGGGATTATATGCCAGGAAGTCTTGGGTTAGTGACTGCTCGAGCGATCAGGGGTCCGCTCGAGCGGACTTATCGCAAAATAGTTTTTCAGTACTACGACTAGGGTTATGCTTTAACCCTAAGGGGCTTTTCATTATGTACAGAATGCTATGTTTAGCCAAGAGAGACTGAGAGAAAGTGTCAAAAACATCATTCCCTTATAATCCTTCAATCAATATGGTGAAGTATGATCCCATGGACGTAAGCATGCCTTGTCGAACCACGTAAATCTTGTGTGCGATCGTGTGATTTTTTGATTTCATTCTTTTTTCATTATCATTTTGTGGTTTGTGCGTTTATTGTTGATTTTGGGCAGAATTAGTGATCGCGTTCTAATCCCCAAGAACTGATATCAGAGCTCCAGGTTAGGAGATTGACAAATGCACACGGCAGAAGAAGGAAGATTGATAGGAATCGAGAAGTTCGATGGTTTGAACTTTGGCTATTAGAAGAGGAAGATAGAGGACTATCTGTATGGGAAGAAGCTACACTTATCGCTCTTGGGATCCAAACTAGAGGGCATGAAGGATGAGGATTGGGCGTTACTTGATAGGCAGGTGCTGGGGGTTATTAGATTGACGTTGTCCCGATCAGTGGCGCACAACTTAATCAAAGAAAAAACTACAGCAGATATGCTGGCAGCACTATCAAGTATGTTCGAGACGCCATTAGCAAATAGTAAGGTACATCTTATGAAAAAGTTGTTCAATCTAAAGATGGCCGAAGGTACACCCGTTACACAACATCTGAACATATTTAATATTATCATGAATTAGTTGTCTTCAGTAGATATCAATTTTAATGATGAAGTCAGGGCCCTAATTGTGTTGGTTTCCTGTCAAACAGTTGGGAGGCTATGAGGACGGTAGTAAGAAACTCTTTCGATAAGAATAAGCTGAAGTATGATGATGTTAGAGATCTAATATTGAGCGAGGAGGTTCGCAAAATAGATTCGGGACAGGTATCTAATTCAGGGTCGAATGCCATTACGACTTTGAATGTTGAAGTACAGGGTAGAGGTAATGACAAGAATCAAAATAGGGGCAGTTCTAAGTCCAAAAGAGGCAAAAGTACGTCTAGGTCGGGACGACAAGTTGAATGCTGGGGCTGTGGCTGTGGCAAGACTGGTCATATCAAGAAGAATTATAGGGAGCAGAAGAAGAAGGCTTACGGTGAGTCAGCCAATGTTGTGACAGAGAATGTTCAAAATGCTCTACTCTTATCAATGGATAGTCCTATTGATTCTTGGGTGTTGGATTCAGGAGCATCTTTTCACATGACAGCACACTAGAAGATTATGGAAAGTTATGTTGCCGATGACTTCAATAAGGTATATTTGGCAGACGTGGAGGCTTTAGACATTGTGGGTACAGGCGATGTCAGAATCAGAGTGCCGAATGGGTCAGTATGGAAGATATAGAAGGTACGACACGTACCTATGCTTATGAGATATTTGATTTCAGTTGGATAACTTGACGCAGTAGGTCATTCATTGACTTTATTGGTGGCACGTGAAAAGTTACCAAGGGAGCTATGATAGTGGCTCAGGGAACAAAGTACATGACTACGAGTACAAGGGACACAGTGGTATTGGTAGATAGTGGGTTAGACACGAGCTTATGGCATCAGAGGCTGGGACACATGAGCAAGAAAGGGATGAGAATTCTGTAGTCAAATGGCAAGTTACCGGGTTTGAAGTCTATAGAGTTTGATTTGTGTGAGGGTTGCATCTTCGGGAAGCAGATGAAGGTTAGCTTTCTAAAAGGCGGTAGGGTACCAAAGCCAAACAGGCTAAAGTTGGGACACATAAATTTATGGGGTCCTTCCTGTTGAAGGCAAAACAACCAAGATCATTATTTTTGCAAACTATTTTTCGGTAAAATTAACTGGACGGGTAAACGCCGAAACGGGTTTCAGATAAAACTTTTAACATCAAACAATCAAAATAAAACCCGTGCAACCAAAGTTAATTTAGAAGAATACTTTTTTACTGGTCGATTCTTCAACTACAATTTGATTCTAAATTGAAACTCATTTCAAATCTTTTACCGTATTTCCTTACGCGATTCTTGAACGTAGTGTGGGCTACGGCTATCGAGAACTCGTACTAGCAGAACCCAGATATATTTAGTCTAGAAAAAAAAGTTTTGATCTTATATAAAACTAGTTCAGCCTACCTGCATATATATAGGGCTACAGTAGGGACCGGGGAGTAATTATGAGTAAAACTTCCAGTGGAACACAGACACCTACCAGCGGTTTCTGCAATTGTGGAAAGACAGCAGCGATTTCTATAATTTTCATAAAACACTGAATTACAGTTCACATCACTAAAGAACTATAATTGCACTCTGATACATAATCTCAAGACATTTTGCATTGAGTTCCTGTTTATTAAATACTTACTATTTCTTCCCACGTTAAGATTTTCAATACATGCCAATTAAATTTAATTACTGATAATTTAATTTAATTAGCATCTTGATATTCGTTAAGCCATCCCGTTTAACTTATTTGACCGCCGGATAATAAAATCCACCTATAGGGTTTGGCCTGGTCAAAACTTATAAGCTTTCTTAAGCGTCAATCCCGATCTTTCGGAACGTAGATTTCGTCAATAATTAATATTTACCATATAAATAATACTGCTATTCAACTAACCGGGAATATAGACCCATATAAGATCGCACCCTCTAATGAATCAAAACAACGAATATTAAATATAT
>JAOTRH010170926.1:0-12411 GCA_034768845.1 Heliamphora exappendiculata | reverse complement strand
AAGATTGCATTGTCCAGCTCTTCTAGTGCTCTGAATAATATAACACACACCAATCATTCTTATAACCAAACAATCCCAGTAAAAAAAATTAAAATAGGAAAAGTACCAACACCAATTGTTCAAAAGTGAGCCCAACAGTGTATATCATGTTATTCCAAACCCTCCTCACGTGCAACCACCCCTCAAAAACCAAAGCTCTAATACAATGTTAGATCACCAATTGTTTCAAAATCTTAAACAAATAAGAAATGGGCCCAAAACCATATAACAAGCTACAATTATGATAATTATGTTGTTATTATTATTAACAAGAAGAAGAATGACGAGAAAATAGGTTGGTTTTCAAATTCGGGAAGGATCCACAAACTCATGGCTTCACAAATTATGGTTGGGTGTGGACACACAATGCAATGTGTGCATCACGCAACTACATACCATTTTTGTAATTAAAAAAAAACGCATGATTTAAATTAAAAATGACAAGACAATGAGGAAATTCTAGCATGTGTCATTTCCAAACATTCTGTTCAAATCAAATATTGCCAAGTTAGGTATATTATCGTATTTTTGTATGCTTATCTCATTATATAAATAATAGTGATAAGGGAGCTAAACTCATGGCTTCACAAATTATGGTTGGGTGTGGACACACAATGCAATGTGTGCATCACGCAACTACATACCATTTTTGTAATTAAAAAAAAACGCATGATTTAAATTAAAAATGACAAGACAATGAGGAAATTCTAGCATGTGTCATTTCCAAACATTCTGTTCAAATCAAATATTGCCAAGTTAGGTATATTATCGTATTTTTGTATGCTTATCTCATTATATAAATAATAGTGATAAGGGAGCTAAACCTAATTTTAAGTGCTCTCTCTTTTCAATGTCATAATAATTCTCTCTCAACTCTCTTCTATTTTTCTTTGTTCGTACATAAATCTTAACATAGTGTCAGAGCAAAATCCTGTGTAATAGTGATTTCTTTCCTTTTTTTCCTCTTCTTTTCATCTCCGAATTCGTCATTGTAAAAATAATAATAATCTTTCCCAGAGATGTTCGATTGGCCCTAGGATCAATGTCATGATTTTTCCTCTTATTTTCTAGAATGTTTTATTTTTTTTTGATTTTTTTGAGATTTTCGGCGCCGACTAGGTTTTTTTTTCCCATTCAAAAATCACAATTGCAGCTGTTTTTGCTTTGATCAATGGTTTCTCCTCCACTCATGCGTGCCGATTAGGGTTCTACAAGGATTGAATCAACCCTATTGTTGAGTTTTGGTTGATTTCGAGGTACGACTAGGGCTTTTTCGAACTTGGTTTCAACTTCTTCGAATTACTTCAACATATTTCGAGCGCCTGATGGCTCGGGTTGACATCTCTCCTTCTACATCCTCCAGTTCCTCCTCCAACTTTGCTCATTCAGGGATACCTCCTAGTGCACTTAGTGTGTTGCCTCTCATACTCATTGGATCATTGACTCAGGTGCTACTGATCATATGACTGGGTCTTCTACCTTGTTTTCTTCTTATTCTACTTGTTTTGGTAAAGATAAGGTTCAAATAGCCGATGAATCTTTATAATATGCCTCTTGCAAAGGTTCTATCCATTGCTCTTCCACACTTTTCTCTCTCTTGTCCTTCATGTTCCCAATTTTTCCTACTAGTCTCTTATCTATTAGTCATCTTACTAGTTCATTAAATTGTTTTGTAACTTTTTTCCCTACTCATTGTGTTTTTTAGAAATTGGTGACGAGGAGAACGATTGGCAGTGGTAGTGCGCATGGTGGACTGTACTTACTAGATGTTCCGTCTACCTCTTCTCTTTCACCTTCACCATCTGACCAAGCTCTCCATGCCGATACAGGAACTTTACTTCCCATGTCTCTATATATCTCTTCTCTTCTGCGTAGGGTCTTTGGGTGTACTTGCTTTATTCATGCACCTAAACACCCGCATGGCAAATTAGATTCTAAAACCGTTAAATGTATCTTCATTGACAACTCTACTACCCAAAAGTGCAATAAATGCTACTTTCCTACCACTCAAAAAGTGTCTGTATGGATATTACCTTTTGGGAGACTGAATATTTTTTCTGCCCCTCTGAGACATCTCTTCAGGGAGAGACATCTAAATTGGAAGAGATATTGTCATCGGATACACAAATTCAATCTAATCAGGAGTCTCATGGGTTAGTATTTCCAAATCTCATACAACAAGACCTTATTCCTACTGAAGGGGAGAAGGAAGAGTCAGGTGAGGGGAAAACTGAGCAGGATATTGTTGGACGATTAAATAGAACTGATCTGCATACTTATTCTCAACGCCAGAAGAATCAAACTACTCGTGTACCACTACCACCTTGCCAGTTGCTATCTCTTCCCCATGTTTCAGTCTCCATTACTATTTCACCTGGTAATGAATCATCTGCTATTAATCTTGATATTTGTGATTTACATATTACCCTTCGAAAATGTGTTAGGACATGTACTCAACATCCAATTTCACAATTTGTCTCATATGACTCATTATCAAACCCATATCGTGCTTTTGTCTCGTCATTGTCTTCTATATCGATTCCGCTGGGTTACAAGAAAGCTATTGTGGACTTTAAGTGAAAAAAGGCGATAATTGAAGAGATGACAGCTCTAAAATAGAATGGTACCTAAGAGTTAGTCTCTTTTCAAAACAGGAAGAAGCTAGTTGGGTGCAAATGGGTATTTACCATCAAATACAAGGCAGATGTGTTAGTGGAGGGATTAAAGGCAAGACTAGTTGCTAAGGGCTTTACCCAGACTTATGATATTGATTATTACGAGACTTTTGCCCCAGTAGCCAAAATAAATTCAATTCGCGTGCTCTTGTCTTGTGCTGCTACTATAGGTTGGCCTCTCCAACAATTGGATATGAAGAATGCATTCCTCCATGGGAACTTAGAGGAAGAGGTTTATATGGATGTACCACCAGGTTTTTCATGCCGTGAAACTGAAGGGAAGGAGTGCAAATTGAAGAAGACTTTATATGGGCTCAAACAATCTCCAAGAGCCTGGTTTAAAAGATTTTTCAGGGCTATGCTAACATTTGGATATCGACAAAGTCATGCAGATCATACCATGTTTATTGAGCGTGGTAATAATAAGATCACAATTCTTATTATACGTGTTGATGACATAGTTATAACAGGGAATGATGCAGAGAATGTGTCTCATCTCAGGGCCAGTTTAGCTAAAAAGTTTGAGATTAAAGATCTAGGGGCATTACGATATTTTTTTGGGGTTGAGGTAGCTAGATCAAAGAATGGCATCTTCATTTCCCAAAAAAAGTATATTCTTGATCTCCTAGAGGAAACTGGCATGTTGGGTTGTCAACTAGCAGATTCGCCTATTGAGGATAATCATCATCTCAGTAGTGGTGATAGAGAACCAACTGACAATGGCAGATTTCAAAGGCTAGTGGGAAGATTAATATATCTATCTCATATTAGGCCTAATATTGCATATGCTGTAGAGGTTATCAGTCAATTTATGCATGATCCTCGTAGTGCACATCTTGATGTTTATCACATTTTGAAGTATCTTAAGTCTTCCCCAGGAAAAGAACTTATGTTTTCTGATCATGGTCACATGAAATTAGAATCAGTCACGGATGCGAACTGGACTGGTTCAGTTGATAATAGGCGGTCTACATCGGGATATTGCACCTTTGTAGAAGGCAATCTGGTTATTTGGCAAAGTAAAAAGCTGATAGTAGTAGCTAAATCAAGTGCAAAAACTGAGTACAAGACTATGGCACATGGCAATTGTGAACTTCTATGGCTCCAAGTTC
The DNA here is from genome assembly GCA_034768845.1 of Heliamphora exappendiculata. Taxonomy (NCBI): domain Eukaryota; kingdom Viridiplantae; phylum Streptophyta; class Magnoliopsida; order Ericales; family Sarraceniaceae; genus Heliamphora; species Heliamphora exappendiculata. The sequence goes on along the minus strand of JAOTRH010170926.1, from coordinate 8,585 downwards.
TATTAAAGGATTTGAGATTTGAGTGTGAAAAGTCTATGGAGTTGTATTGTGATAATAAAGCTTCCATCAACATCACTCAAAACCCAGTAGAATATGACAGAAAGAAGCATATTGAGATTAACAGACACTTCATTAAGGAGAACCTATGCAAGGGTTCGATTTGTATGCCATTTGTGAAATCTGCAGATCAATTAGCAGATATTTTTATTAAAATGTTTAGTAGTAAAGTGTTTCACCCAATTATATGCAAATTGTGCATGAGAAATATCTATACATCAACTTAAAGGGGAGTGTTAAGTTAAAGATATTATTGTACTTTTGTATACTTGTCTCATTATAAAAATAATAGTGATAAGGGAGCTAACCCTAACTTTCGGTGTTCACTCTTTTTACCATCAAAATAATTCTCTCTCAACTCTTTTCTATTTTTATTTATTCATACATCAATCTTAACAAATATATATATATATATATATATATATATATATATATATATATATCAAAATCAAAAGATACATTTCATTTTCCAATACTTATGCATTGGCCATTTGACTCATGGATGCATGACATGTTGCACCTTAAATCATATCCACGAGCCTCGGCATTTTTTGGCAAAACTTAGAGCACTTCACTTAAAGATCATTTGTCAGCTAATAATCAAGAACAATAGATATGTTGCACTCTGTGTTAGAAGGCCCAAACACAAAAGACTTAATCAAATAAGAATGTAGACAACAACTTAAGAACTAAGAACAATGAATCCATTCTAGAACCTCGGTTTCACAAACAAGAATCTAATTAGAACCCCCCCATCGAGAAAAAATCTCACTCCCAATTAGAATAGAACATCGCTCTCAAATGAGATAGAACCTCTCAATCATATGAATCAAACAACAAAAGAAAAATTACAAAAATAATAAATAAATAAAATAGTAGCCATCACTCATCATATTATGAATATAATAAAGAAAAAAACCTAAGTGTATTATAGCACTTCGGAATTGTAGAGTACACCTATAAAAAGAAATAATTAGTAGTAGACATCAATCACTTACTGATTCACATTTTAACATGTGTGTGTATATATGTATATTTATTTATTATATATCATATATCATAAATAATATGTACACATATTGGCATTTTCAACCATATATTATTCCATGTGCCCTAGCTCAACACCCCTGCCTTCACTTCGGTCCCTACTTCACGCAACTATGCTTAGGAACCTTATTTCTACCCCTTTACACTGAATAACTTCAAGGACCTCAACAATCAACAATGTAAGTCAAGAAGAAACATATTTTTTGTTAATTATTAACATTTTTTTTTTGTTATTAACATGCCAATGCCTGTGGCAATAATAAAAAGTCGATTACTTCACCAATCCTCGATTAGAAACAAGGTACATAATCCATGTTGAGCAAGACTCAAAATCTCAGACACGATAATCAGGGGAATGATACCCATGTACGTCGAGCCTCGAAGCAAATTTTCAAGGCCTGAAGTGGGAGGAGGTTACAAGGTACATATCTTGAACATTAAGCTTATAAACAAATACCTAGCTGCAGATTCCGGAAGCTTGTAAACAACATATGCAATTCCTTTGGACTGTTTTGTTTCTTTATCAACAACAAGATGGACCTGGGAAACATTGCCGAATTTTCCAAAATGCTCACCCAGCTCATTCTCTCTGAATTATATCAAAAAATACCGAAGGATCAGAAAAATCTGAAAAAAATTCCAGAAGTCAAATCAAAATAAATAATTAGCAACAGCTCCAGCACATTAAATCAATTCATTTTCTCCGCATAGGAAACATGTGTTATAGATAAGTTACAAAAGGAGGAGCAGAGAATTTAGAAGCATACGTCGCAGCATATGGAAGATTACGAACAAAAAGACGACCAGTCTCCAAAACATCGTTTTGATCATCTTTATACCTCGACGATGGATCATCTAAATCAACCATCTCATGCTCAGAGTTTTCCGGCGAAACCCCTTCAACCTCCTCTTCCGAAGCTTCTATTTTAAAGGTATCATGCTGTACCTTGGGATCAACATTCTGAACCTCTCGGTAGTTACTGCATTTCTTCGGAGAATTGTTTCTCCAACCATTTTCACCACTGTTGATATTATAATTCTCTTCATCACTAATTTCTGAATCTGACCAATCTTTCTTTACTCTACTTCTGAAGTAATCTCTATCTGAGAGAACTTCGTCATGAGCCAAATTACTAAATTTTTCAGCTGCCTGACACTCTAATGACCCAGGTCTGCTTTCCTCAGCTTCGTCTATCTCAGCCAGCACTGGAGCCAATTTCTCTCTGCCTTTCATTTTTATTCGAGTGTTTTTGTCACCAGATTTTTCGTTGTGCTCGTGAATGGAAGCTGTCAATGAATCATTTGCCCACAATTTTGACTTGACGCGTGGCTGCATTACCTGAAGGAACTCCTGAAGCTGAGGGTCATCATCCCCGCTGTCCTTTTTACTCCTATTTTTGCCTTGCTTAGAACTTGCAGGGCCCCTATTTTTGGGACCAACTTTCTTTTCCTCCTTAGACAACTCCACTTGTTTCTTCAAGGAATATCGACCCCATGGACGTGGAATATTAGGATCCCCAACTTTACAAGCAATCTAGTGATAAGAAAGTCGGTATTAATTCCAACATATTAGGTCATCTTAAGCGCAATGAGCTTTACATGAAAACAATTTAATATCATTTTCAAAGTAACCAAACAGATATCGCTAGTTCTCATGCTTCAAACTAAGATTACTTTTTGGGAAGTTATCAATGACCTTTTTCAGAATTTATCAAAAATACAAGCAATTGAGGTGCATTAGTTGTCATACGGCCTGCTAAAATCAATATTTCCTTTATACCAATCCGTTTGTTGACCTGAGATAATGTGTTTTCAAGCATTCAACTTGTATATCACAATCATTATAAAACTTCTCTATCTTCTATCCCTTGAAGATCAAGCATCCAATCTACCAGATACAGGAAGCCAATGAAAATCAATTGTTTTCAACTTTGAACCAAAAACCATTATCTTTGGGAATGAGTTCACTATTACACTAGTGGGTCAGCAAAAGTAGCACAGCATCCAAATTGGGCCTTTAATCTTACTCTTCCCTTTGGGGACATCTATAATACAAATCGCAAGGATCTTGATGTTGATAGGTGTCATCTCTCTCTCTCTCTCTCTCTCTCTCTCTCTCTCTCTCTCCATTTTTTGTTTCTTTTATTTCAAATTCAAAATTTTTTTTTATCTTTGATTATATATATATTTTTAATATATATGCAAATCACCTATTTCGTTACTTTTAGTTTAAAATAAATATATTCTTAATAAAAATATTTTGAATATCTACCTTAATAATTAAAAAGAATATTTCTTATTTAAATTAATTTTATAATTAAATTATGTTCAAAGTGCCTTTAGGCACGGGTAATTACTAGTTCATTAACATTTAACCTAATAGCTAATGCAAATGAAGTAGCAAAGCACAATATTGATATTTCTCTTTTTCTGACATAATGGGCCAGTACCTTTTATATTGACCTCCGGCCCCTTTTTTTTCTTCTTCTTTTGACTTAAGTTTTAAAGTTGCAAGACAAAAGTAGCCATATAGTCTTCAGAATTTCTATGTATAAACATAATTCGGGACACTATTGATCAGACACACCTCACAAGTAATTCTGGAGCTATCCATGTAAGAGTTATTGAAGTACTTGAGAGCTTCTTCAGCTTCTCGCTCGGTCCTATAACCGACGAAGCCAAACTGCCTGCTCTTACCATCACTGAGAAAAAGCAATATAGAAAATTAGAGCATTTAATTGAAATAACATACAAATATAGCATGGGGCAATAACGGTTTCATATGGTACTTGGTCCGCATGAGCTTGGCATCGGTTACTTCTCCTTTCTGAGAAAAGAATTCTCTGAGGCGATCCTCAACAACGTACTTGGGTAAATTCTTTACGCATATTCGAGACCTTCATGCCCAACAAAATAGAAGAAAAAAAGGTATTTGAATTTCAAGTTTCAAAACTAGCTTCAAGTCTTCAACAACAGAGAACTTCAACTGCACTGATGAAGAACAAAAAGAAACAAATACTCACATCGTTGTTTAGCTCCAAAGAGACTCCGTGACAATGAAGCCACAACCACAAATATCCACTGTAGAGAGGGGGGGTAATTACATGGCTGGGAAATTCAGCCTTCAGCAAAGGGCGAGAAGAGGGATAAGCATGATTAGGGTATTTTTTTTCAAATTAGCGTTTTTAAATGAACAATTATTAAAAATATTGTCCTTTTAAAACTATTTGGGAAAATACGGTTGCTCTGAAAAATGCAAGTTGAAAATGCGCTTTTGGATGAAAAACGCCGAACGAACCGCCACGTTGATATCGCAGGCTGATCTTGCGACTTTAGGGTACAGCTGCCACGTGTGGATCTAAGGTAAAGTCGCGGGTTATTCACTGCCCTTGTGGTGCCGGAGCTTGCGTTGTACTCGTTTCTAGGACTCCGACAAATCCCGATCCCAAGTTCTACCGCTGCCCTCACTCCTCTGTCAGTACTAGATGCTTTTCCACTTGAATTAATCCCTTTTTCTTCTCACTGGAAACCAATAACCAACGGGTAAAGGAGAAGATCAAGATCCTATCACAACCATCCGCTGCAAACCCTAAAAATAACTTCATATGAAACAAACCCTAAAAATAAATTGACTAATTTCACAACAGACAAACACAACCCAAACAGTTTTGAAATTACAAAAAAAAAAAACAAAATACAATAAATCATCAAAACAACAATTGAAACGAGAACTCGTGAATCGGAAAATTGAATCTCAACTTCAAAAATCAAAACCTCATACCTTCGGCGGCGGTGGACGACTGCAGTGAACGGTGGCGAACGGCGCGATGAACGACAGTGGTGGACGGCGCGGGTGGACTGCGGTATGGACGGCGTCTTTGAACGACGCGATGGACTGCGTCGGTGAACGGCCCAGAGAGGTCGTGCTCGCATACCCAACAGCGGTTTTGGGGCATGATGCCCAAACTGTTTTCAGCCGTTCGATTATAAAACTTAATTCCCAGCCAATTTCAGCCGTCCAACTGTGAACTCAACAGCCAGAGCCTTCTTTCCCCTTGATCTAATCTGAGCCGTCCAAATTTGAACCATCAGGCAACACTCAGCGCCTTTACTGTTTCACTCCCTCTCCCGCGTACTCTCTCTCTCTCTAGCTCTCTGTGTCTCCCCTCTCTCTTGCTTTGTCTCTCCATCTCTCGCGCACTGTCACCCTCTTTCACGTTCTCTCTCGCCAGACTGTGGTCGTGCTTTCGCCGTGTGCTCAGCTTATCCGTTGTGAATTTCTCTCTAGCAAAACATACCTCTTTATTTCTTTGTTATTTAAAGACACTTATTAGTTAAACTTTTCTCACAATAGACATATATATATATATATATATATGTATAAATGATGTGTATTATGATTTACTAATATTTTTATCTTTCATGATTTATTGAATGAGGCTTAATTCGTAAACAAAATAGTTATATTGTCCTATTTTATTTAACGACTTTTTTTATAATTTATGTGTTGCACAATACATTTACCTTGCTTTGCTATTTTGTATATATCTTGTTATCATATTTTAAGCCTGTCGTGTTGGCCATGAGATGATTTAATAATTAGAATTAATAAAAAAATTTTGCTATAAGTTGATTATTAAAAATGAATGGTAGATTAAGATGTATGTTTCCAATATATTAGGTCGAGGTTAATGAGGTAAAGAAAAAAATGCAAAATATTTTGATTTTCGACATGAGAATTTGTGAATTATTCTTTTGGAGTTTCGACGAATGCTTAGTTTGGTTTGTTTTGGTTTGGTTTTTTTTTTTTTTTTTGCTTCGACTCTTACATAAAATTCTTACTTCTACTATTCAAAAGTCGGAGAATATTTTTTAGTAATGAATTAGTCCGAAAAACATAGTTGATGGACAATATGTGAATATTCTTCTATTACCAATTGGTTCATGAAACGAAATAAGCCATGTTTGCCGAAAGATGGTTAATATTTATAAATAATGACACAATATATAACGTTGGTGAATAAAAATAAATATCATTAATCTAATATGTACACAACAAAATACAATAAATAGTTTATCTACATAACAACATCAAGCATCTTATGTCAAAAAATTAAGAATAAGACACTATTTGTTTGAAATTCATATAGTAGTGTTCGAATGTATATAGTCATGGTTTCAATTTGTATGATCTTCAATTGTTGTTAAAGGTGACTTCATGTTCAAAACTATCAAACACATAGCACATGTTCACAGAATAAAAGATGTAACTAAATCAAATATTTTATAGTAAAACATCATATTTCAATTATTTACATCACTAAATAAAGAAAAAAAAAAGAAATTTAAGAAGTAAATAAAAAAATAGTAGATATAACTAAAGAAGTACATAATGTGGGTTAGATGTTTGGCCTTAGGCAACAACAAATAGTTACCTGCAACTACGCCTATTCTCCATTTATCTTCCATACATACACGCACACGCACAGCTAAGGATAATAAGTTTCTATCCTATTATGTGTATTACTTTCTGCAAGCAAATAATAAGAGAAAGTGGTTAAATCGTTTCAACTTCAAAACAAATAGCAGCCAAGATAAAATACAACAATAATAACACAATAATTTATTGCGCGTGAACACACAAAATCACATTTCTATTTGCACTAGCAATTTTTTTGTCTTTTTTGGGGTGGATTTTGTTATGTTTTTCAATTTTGTGTATTTGCATGGTTTGTTGAATGGGTGCTAAATAGAGACAAATTGGGCAACTATACTTTGAAAACAATGCATTAGGCGATGAGCACATAACATGTTTCCTACATTTAAGTGATTATATATAAGATAAACTTTGTAGGCATTTGTTCACAATATATAGTGGTTCTTTCATGAATTTTGCATAATGCAAAGATTGGCCAACATTTTTTGTACTTAAAATAATTTCACCTTTTCTATAATTTTTAGTTATGCAGTAAATATTGAACCCACAAAGGACAGGGTCTGGTCTCGATCAAAGTTAAAGTCTTCCTCTATGTACCTCCAACTGGTGTTATATAGTTACATAGTTCTGTACTAAAAGATTTGGGGTTAAAGCATATTAGATTTCAAAAGTTTGTATTTAGTGTTCACATAGCATAAATCGGTGGCCAATCAAAGTATTTATATATAAATGTGGATTTGAGCCTCTGGTCCAACTCAATTACACTTCTTTCATTCATTTACCGTAAGAACATATTGGCCATTTAACGATATCAAGAACAACTTTTTGGTGTTTTCTAAATATTGAGTTGTTCCGAATAAAATTTGTTGGAAAGAGTAAATACGCCAAACATATTTTCTATATTTTTTGGAAAATAGAAATATAAAACAAAAAAACAAAAACAAAACAAGCAAGACATAAACTATAATGACCTTTTTTGGCTTTAGATGGCTCAAATGATTTTTGAAAGCTTTCGAGAGGTATTCTTCAAATTGAACTTTCAGAATGACTGTAATGTAGCTCATTTTTTCTTGGGCAGTTAAGTCATGACCAATAGATAATAGTAAATTACTTAGAGGGTGTTTGTTTAAGATTATTTTTTCACTTTTAGCTAGTAGCTTAGCAAAGAGTTAAGAAAATCTAAACAGATGTAGTTATTGGATTTTGCTTGTAGGTTCTGATTCTAAATCAACAAACACAAATTCTACTACTTGAAGCTATAAGTTAACATCTTGAACAAGTATTTATAAAATTTGCTTTAAGCCATATTCACATCTTTCCAGTTATAATACACTCTTACATTATTGCTTCTAAATTGTAATGTTCATGGTGTATGGGCACGGCTTTTTTTGTCTTTATGAGGAGCGTTCACTTTTTAAATTGAGAGTCTTATAGTAATTTTAATTAAAAAAAATTAGGGTATTTGGAATGTGTATAGGTTTTTTTCCTTAGATTAAGAGATGAAAACAAATGGATAGTTTTAGTTTGGGAAACCAAACAGAGGCTTATTTGCTTTGTTTTTAACAATGTTCTTCTATCGTTCATTTTATTTTTCTGGTGTGCATGGCTTTCTTTCTTTCTACAGTAAATTTAAAGTTGTTGTTGGGTTCATTTCATTCATTGTGGCCAATATCGTAAGAGTAATAGATGTCACTTTGTGATTGAAATCTAGTTTCATACTTTCAATTGAGATTATACGTAGGATTAAACTATATATACTAGGTGCCCAAGTGAACAAATTGTAGCCTACACTTTGCTATGATGAAATTATCCTCTCCCCGTGTTCAGGTTATTTGGGTACACATGTTGTTTATAAGCAAGAAATCATTATAGCCTACTAGCTTAAGGTCGTTAAGGGAATAAATCCAACTGTGTGAAATGTGAACACAAGATCATTTAGTTAACAAGGTAAAATAGAACACAAGACCATTTACTTAACAAGTTAAAGTAGAACATTAGTGTTTTCTTGAGAAGTAAGAATTTTTTTTTTTGGGGGCGGTTTGGG
>JAOTRH010170915.1:0-12411 GCA_034768845.1 Heliamphora exappendiculata | reverse complement strand
TATATATATATATATATATATATATATATATATATAAAAGCCATGTAAACTGTTGTTTCGAAATTGTGAATTCTTTGTTGTTATAAATATTGAGGGATATGAGAACATTCTCACAGTGTTATGAGAATATTTTCACAGACAGTACTATAAGTTTCAAAGTATGTATGAGAACATTATCACAGTACTAAAAAATTGTGATTCGTAATTCTTTACAAATGTTATATATACAATAAATACTCTACATTATATGTTCTAAATGTTGTTACAAAACTAACCGCAACTATTACAAAACTCTAACTAATAATTTATAGACACTAGACAGAATAACTGTAACTTTTCCTTACTTCTCTTAACTGTATTAGTTGAATACTGCCCATTTTATATATCTATATCTATATATATCAATCCTTAGTTTTGTTTTCTCTATGAGTTGTTAATTGTTATCAAAATTTGGGCCATGTTTGAACACAAAGACAATAAATAAAGAGATATATGAGAACATTCTCGTCAATATATATGCTATGAGAAATTTCTCATACTCACAAAAGTTTGATAAATGTGACATTATTGGTATATAACTCCTTATCCATGTTTGTTTATTTATATGCAGATGTTCCACAAAAGGAGAGGAAAAAAAAAGTTTTACTAACTACGGTCAAGAGACAGACAGTTTGAAGACAAGGCATTGAAAGAAGTGGGCAATATTAGATGATCAACATCTGAACGACTTCAAAAAGAAAATCTTTCAAAAAGCGACCACCCTACAAGTCAAAGAAAAAGAGCAAGTTCATCAAAAGGAAAGACTATAGTGAAGAAAAAAAAGAATAGCTGCCCCTAAAACTAGGATTACTTATAGATCAAATCTCCAAGCCATAATTAAATTGATGGAAGACATAGAGTTGAGGGATGAACATATATAGGGGCTAAAAAAAACCCCTTTTGGTTTTTTTTCAATGCATTGATTAAGAAGAAGTTGCAATATTCCCACTGTCGAAAATTTGATGATAACGTTGCAAGCATAATCAAGACATACAAATCAAGTTTTAGTAGAAATCATTTCAGAATAGGTGGAAAATCTGTCAACTTGACGAAGAATGATGTCAAGTTAATATTTGAGATATCATGCGGCAAGGAGTAAATGAAGCTTTCTCATAGGAACAAGCATGGAGGTGGCTTTGCAAAAAGAAGAAACATCAATGAGGATGGATTGAGTGCTCCAAGAATGAAGCAAGTATTGGACAGTTTATTGAATAGAAGAAGTTCAACGAATATTGATGATGTAGTAAGAATTCTGTATCTATTTCTTTGTCAATCGTTGTTCTTTGCAACTTCTATGAACACGATAAGTTGGGTTTTTGTGCAATAAATGGAGGACTTAGATAAGATGAAGACTTTTTGATTGGGTTGAGTATATCAAGACAATGCTATTGACATCAATTGACAAATACCATCATCGGCCTAAGAAAGTAACTAGCTATGTAATGTTGTTATTGGTAAGTCCAAAATACTAACTTTTTTATTTTTCATATCACATTATTGATATATATATATATATATAAAACTTGATTTTATTTTCTATTTTGCAGTATTGACTTTGTGAATGAACTAGTATCATACCACTAGAACAAAGACAATCGCTCCCCAAATTGTTGAAATAGAATATGTCCAAACTAAATTCATCATTGAAAAAGACTCCACTTGCATCAATAGATGCCGATGATGTAAGTAAACAATTCAACAATATTAATTTTGTGAAGTGAAGATGTTCTTACTCTTATACAGTGCACATTACTTTCGTTTCACACTTGCACCACGAGCTTAAAAGAGATGACAAGAATGCTACTTCTTTGAATATGAGAAGATTCTCATAGGTTGGGATTTAACATAAAATCACACTAAAGAGAAGTTTCTCAGGCATAAAAATACTCAAAAGTTTTTATGAGAAATTTTTATAAAAATATTCAATATATAAGAAGTTTCTCATAACTTTGGGGCCAACCTTGACTGTTTATATCTAAATTCTATTTGAATATGAGAAGTTTTTCATAACTTGGGATTTAAAATAAAATCACACTAAAGAGAAGTTTCTCATGCATAAAAACACTCATACAAAATAAAAACTAATTTTAGATACGAGGTGATGAGCTCACCTGAACAATCAATAAGATAGCAATTTTTTCAAGTAAAAGGGATCCCATCGAGATTGAAGAATTTGAAGAGCAAAGAAAAGAAATTAAAGAGCAGGCTGAAAAGGCTGAGGAAGGGATTGAAGAGGTTCAAGAAGCCACTGAAGAAGTTGAACAAGGAACAGAAGAAGAAATTGAAGAAAAAAATGAAACTAAAGAAGGAGAAGTTGAAAAAGAAACAGAAGAAGAAATTGAAGAAGAAAATCAAACTAAAGAAGAAGAAGTTCTTCAAGATATGGAAGAAGATGTTGAAGAGTACCAACAAGAGAAAGAAGAAAATGAAACTGAGGCTTCAAAATAAAAATTGGTACTAACAATAGTGAAATGTTCAAGACCCCATTTCTGGGCAAGTCACTTGAACATACAGATTCTCGTGCTTTACCATTAAACATTCATGCTGGCAGCACTCTAGTATTGGAAACGGTGGACCTCCAAGACCGATACATTCATACTGGCAGCACTAAAGTACTAGAATCTCAATGACGGGAAAATGATTTTGAGAAAGAAGGGCTCAATAACAACACCCCAAGTCCACATGACCATGATCATCCCGTCCTATCTGATGAACATGAAGGCCTTGATTTAACTGAGCAATCATGCATGGGCAGTCTATGTGGCATTATGCTTGAAGAAGCAATAAACTTGGAGAGTATTGATGAACAAAAATTGAAAACAAATATAAGATAGAATGATTTTGAGAAAAAAAATAAAAGCACTTGAAAAGAATGTGTAAGAACTATTGACAGAGAACAAGAAGCAGTTTGTGAACATTAAAACACTTCAGAAAGAGAAGGAAGAACTTGAAATTGAGAATCAGAAGAAAAGTCAGAGCATTGTTGAGCTTACAGAGAAAGTTGGAAAAATGCAAGAAGAACTGACAAAAAGGGAGTAGCAACTGCAGGACATGAAAGACTAGCTCAATAACATAGGAACCATCAAAGACCCAATGACTCCAGATGAAGATGCAAGTAAGGATATGCATATAGCAAAACTCAAAGAAACTATTGATCTCTTAATAGTAAAAAATTCTAAAATGGAGTCATTGTTAATAGAGATACAGGTACATAAGATCACACAGGAGGAACAAGATAAGAAAGAGAAATAGGAAGCAAAGAAACAAAACTCAATGATTAGAAAAATCAAAGCCAAGCATAGAAAATCTAAAAAGAATCCAGGCTTCTAATATGAGTTGAGACAAACAACAAAGAGAAAGGCCACATAAATAATTCAAGTTGAAAAGAAGCTCTAACCACAAGAAGTGCAGCATTACACTTGGCCGAAGGTTAGTCATCATTTTCCCACAACCGACCTATTTCAAATGCTGCACCCAGAACAAATGCCATTGTTCATTGCTATACTGAGAACAACAAAAAAAGATAACATTTCAAATAAATGTGTGTGTGTGTGCGTGTTTATACCACTAATTTTGGCATAAATGTTTTGTCCTATGCAGTGGTTATGTATGTGTTGGAAATGTCAACCAAACATGCGTATATATCCAGGACATATGGAATCTTCTCGATGACAAAGACGTATCGAGCAATGTATGTATTTTCAATACTGAGAAGTTTCTTATACTACAATTTTAACAGCAATCTCAACTAACTTTTTCCTTGTTATTACAAGCAATCGATGCTTTTACTGAGATGTTGCAAATACAACAACATTTGCTCTTGTACCAACTCAAAAGCCAACATCATTTGCATGGACAAGCTTGTGCATGGTAAGAAATCACCTTACATTGTACATTTTAATCTTTCTACACTTAGTTATTTCGAAATGTATAAAATTGATGGAATATCACACAAACATGAATTCATAAGATCCAAAGATGAGGAGTCCAGTTAATATTTGATAAACAATTTCTTTGAACAATCGTTCAAAGCAAGATGTATTCATTTCCTAATTCACAATGAATTCCATTGAACTTTACTTGTCCTTGACAAAAAAAAACATTCATGGAAATTTTACAACTCAATGAAGCCAAGAAAAGGACAAAAAGACCAACACTGTGAGACTGCCAAGAAATTGGTAAGAAAAATCTATCTATTCACATTTTTTTAGGGAATGAATGGCTTCCCATTACCTACTTGACATACCAATTTATGACTAACAAAAAAATTGTGTATTTCTCAATAGAAAAGTTATGTTGGCAATTACTTTAGCAACAAGGGCTCCTCATCTGCAGACTAAACGACTCAAAAAATTGAAAAAGTACAAGACTTTCCACAACAAAAGGCTAGATCGTAAGTATTTCAAAAAATATAATTTATACATTATAATAAATATAAAAACTAACAATATAAACTAATGTGAATCTGAATAATGTAGCCTTGACTGTCGAATCATTGTTTGTTATGTCATGAGGCAATATTTCAACACTGAAGATATAGAAAATACACTTACACGGAGACAGTGTAATAAATTCAGAGCCAACATGATCCATCAATTTATCACTGATACAGAAAGATCATGGAGCCCTGACATAAAAGATGTTGAACAAATTGCTAAAGAACTCCAAGAGCAGAAAACACAACCACAACAACTTCAAATCAAGAAGCCATAGTTCTATATAGGTGAATATTTTGTTTCAAAGTGTACTGATATCAAATAAATGAATTTGTTTTGAAGTTTAATACTAATTTTGGTTGCAGACTGAACTGCGTTTCAAGAACCATGTGGAATTGCAAAAGCATACCTTATGGGTATCTTCGAAGACACAAACCTCTGTGCCATCCATACCAAGCGCGTGACAATAATGCTGAAGAATATTCAGTTGGCAAAGAGAATCAGGGACGAGCATCCTTAAGTTGGGAATTATGTGATTGGATTGTGGGGTGGTTGACAATAGTTATTTTCTGGAATGTTTCTTGTAATTAGTAATGATAGTTTTAGTTTTTAAGTTAATGGGTTGGATATGCTAATGGAATCCTTGTTATAGTTCTGTGCACTGCTGTTGACTTAGCAAACTTCTTTGTAAAATATGTTTTTGTTGTCACACAAATGGAGTTGAACAATTTAACTATTTCTTTTTATGTATCTGGTTTGTTGCTCATTTCTAGTTAGATCATTGAACTTTAACCAAATATCAAAGAGATATGATCGTTAAACTTCTTTTCATGTATTCACTACAATACATAAGTCAAATGATCAATTCCTTACTCAACAAGTGTATATTCGGTTCTCATTCTATAGCATAACATACACAACATTTGATTAACAAATAACTCATCTTTTCAAAATACAACTTACAATATCTCAATACATGCATTAATTACCAATACTGAGAACTTTCTCATACATCAAAAATTATGAAAATAAGAACATTATATAATATGTTAAAACATACCACCAATTACCAACACTAATAAAATATTTTTAAAAAACATTATAAACTCGGTTAAGCATATAATATATCAATAAATCCAATACCTACCAAAATTGAACACTTTATCATACAACAAAAAACATGAACTGGATTACAATCTGTCAATACATCCATTAACTACAAAAACATTGAGAAGTTTCTCATATACCAAAAAAAATGAATCTGAATGTAAACTGAATACAAATTATTGAAAAACAATGCTAAGATTTACCAATACATCCACTAACTACCAACACTGAGAAGTTTCTCATATGTCAACAAACCTCGATTTGACTTTAAAACTGAATACAAATCATTAAAAGAAAAAAATGTAAACTTTTGCCCAATATACAAATTATATCAACTTCTCAAAGCTCATTTATTTCACTAAATATTCACTCCGTAACAATTTTTCACTTTACAAATTATCTTGATCCTGCAAGTAACAAATGAAAAAAATAAAAGAACACAATCATAATTCAGTTCTCATTTATAAAAACTTTTATACTTATATTATCTTTCGCAACTCTTGTGCATTAAGCATCTTTGTAAAACTTCCATATCCTACCCTCCCACCTATACATGGATCATGAAATTCCTAAAATGAAAACACAACAAATACACATTAAAAAAATATAAAAACGTGATATAATAAAAAAATACAATAAATTCATACCTTAAAAATTCCCATGCCAGTCCCTCCAGATCCATTTCTCCTAGTCAAACTAGTTTGGTCCATTACCATTTGACATGTTTCAAATCCAACTCTAGACTGTACAATGTCACACAATTAATAAGTACAACTATTATACTTGCATTCAATAATTTAACAATTTATTACTATCAACAACTAAAGGAACATATTACCATAATAGTCATATGTGTATTTGAATTTTTTGGTCTCATAATCCCCTTATTATTTCTTTCCTTCTTTCTCTTTACAACCTTCTCAACCTTGCTTTCCTTCCTTTTTGATAGCGGTCGACCTTCTTGACGAACAATGACTGGATCAAGTATATCTATGCTCCCTTTTGAAATTGTATTACCACAACCTGATGAAGTGATATGAGAACTAATAGGAGTTTCATCTACTTTTAATTCACATACTAATTCACATATTACTTGCATCACTTTCTCCTCCTTCTCGTCAGAAGTTGATGCCAAATCAGCAACCACATAAAATGTATTTCACATCCTATCTTATCAACGAGCTTCAGGATGCATAGATGAGGAATCATAGCTAATCCGAACTTTAATATAAGATCTCTTCACATTTTTGCTCCATCTTTTCAAAACATACTTCTCAGGTACTCGATGAATGCCCTTTTGCATGAACACCAAAATTTGATGTCTACACAATATTTCTTTATATTCAAAGAGACGACAACTGCAACTACATTCATGTGTATCATCAACAAAACGGACATAAAAAGTCGAACAACGACATGATGTACCAATTATAACATCTTCATCTACCGCAATCATAGGCAAATCACCACTCTCTGTACAGCCTTTCAAATAGCAATACATCTTACCCATGAACTCTCGTTGAAACTCTTTAAACTTTGCAATAGTGTAAGAATTTTGAAATTGCTTCTCTATCTCATACTGAGTAATGCAAGGGATATATGACTTTAGATAGAAGAATTCTTCATAATTCTCATTTTCAACTTTTTTTTGCCAATGCATTCTCATATTACTTCACAAATTGCTTCAAAGTTGTTTTCGAATTGATATACCCGTCAAAAAATGAGTTCATGCTTTCGCTCCGTTGGATAGTTGGCATTTCCGCCCAAAAACAATCCTTGACAAATGACGGGATCCATCGACTCCTCTCTTCAAATAAACCCATCAACCACTTGTTGCTTCCAAGTTCATACTTCTCAATAAATCTTTTCCAACTGCATCCAAACTCCTCTTTCGTCAATGAATCGTAAACCGAATTTTGCATACAAGTTTTTATTGACTCGCACTATTTGTAGCTTGTCAACTTCTCAGGCAACTTTTTCATCATATGCCACAAACACCACCGATGTCGGGCATTAAGAAACACAACTCAAATAGCAGTTTTGCATGGTTTTATCTTAATCTGTAATAATTGCTTTTGGATGGCATCTTGACATACAAGCAACCCAAGTTTCGAATAACCATGTAAAAGTTTCAATGTCTTCATGTGACATAAGACCACATCCTAACAATATTTGACTGTCCATAATGATTTACTCCCATAAAAGGCGCAAAAGGCATGTCATACTTATTAACCAAATATGTCGTGTCAAATGTGACTACATCATTAAACTATTTGAATAAAGCTCTATTTCTTGCGCCATCCCAAAACACATTCCTCAATCGCCATTTTTCATTCAAATTCATGGAATAAAAAAAATCAAAATTATTAGACTGCATTTTCAAAAAATAAGAATGCATCGCAGAAGCATCTCCTTCAACAAGTTATAAATGCCTGATTTTGTTAATATAATTTCGACAGTCTTGTTTCAAAAAGGGTAAGTTCTCATGACCTCCTGCCTCAATAACCAATGAAGTGTAATTATTATCCATTCTAATCCCAGCTCTATCATTTAATTCAAGCCTCTTTCTCACATGTGGTTCAAGTACCCTGTTACACTTATAATACCGAAATTTACTGGGACTTAAATTATGATTATGTTTAAGGCTAATTTTGTTTAATACCCAAATACCATCTGCACTTAAAATTGCATTAATTCTCGCTTTACAATCACACTTTGTTTGTGGTCGCAATTTTAGAGGATTATTACATGTTATCACAGGCTTTCCACCCCAATTACATCCTCCTTACATATCTAGTCTCCCCATCTCTGCCCTTTCTAGATGATCGATTACATATAGAAAAACCAACTTGACTACTATATTTGACATAATACTCAAACATTTCATGTGAGACCCGAGTTCGCTTCATTTCTTGTAATATATATATTTGATGTGTTCTTTTTCATTATATGCATATCTTCGATATTTGGTTTATACTTTAATAATGTAAAATGGCATGTACATGTGTTTCACGTTTTCTTGGGTTGCGTTAAGGCTTGTTCATCCAGGGGTTTAAAAACCTGTTTTGGCGCTAGGGTTGTTTTTCCCAGCAGTCTAGTCGACTGGACTGGATGACTCATGTGATACCCTGGCCCATTTTTTTTGGCATTTTTTCAACGCGTGTTTCACACTTTTGTTACAGCATGATCATTTATTTTTATGCATGTTCGGGTTTAGAGATGCATGCGGGGTTGGTTCCCGGAGGCTTTGGGCGCTGTGGTGCTGATTTTTTTTTAAAAGATATTTTCGTGGCCTATAAATATCTCGCAATAGATATTTTCAAAACTTCTTAGCTAAGTTTCTTTTTTTTCTCTCTGCCTTCTCTCTAACTTCTCAGGGGCTCGGGGCTCGATTTTCGACGATCGAACAACAGATCTTTACTATTGGCACGGTGGGCTACGCGTTCATTCGAAAAGAATTTTATTTTGACGAAATTTATTTTTGCACGTGGATCGAGGCATCAAGTTTTTGACTTAACGAGGTAGGATCCTAAACTCTCATGTCTTATAAGGATGTTACGTATAATTGTGTATTTTTACCAGTTAAAAATGTATGAAAAGTCGATTTATGTTTCAAAAAGATCGGGTTTTGGTTTAAAACCATTTTGTGTAGTTTTGGTTGGATGGAACCGGGTTTTGAATGTTTCTTTCGGTGGTTCTTGATGGTTTGAGTTCGTGTATGTCCATGGGTGTTGATATTATGCGAGTTTGTAGATTTATGTGTGTTTTGAAGCATCATAGTGAGTGTTTGAGAGTTTTGGGGCCTTAGAACTCAAAAACAGGAAACTCTGGGTTTTTCTCGGGTGTTTGTTCGCTCAAGCGCCCGATGTCCGCTCAAGCGGACTGGTTACACATGGCCATTTTCTTTCGATCATATCTCCATCATTCGGACTCAAAATTGCGTCGTTCTTATACTCAAATCAAAGCCCCATAAGTATTCTTTTTCAATGACACCTTTCTCACAATAAAATTCTTTTTGTGGAAAAATTTATGACCAAAAGAGTGAAGGCATGTCAAAATTTCTTAACCATTTTTCACCTATTTTTGACCGAATGTTTGGGAAAAGGTTATTTTTGTCATGCTCCAAACTCCGAGTCACGTAAAACACCCACATACAGACAACATAATACCCAACTCGAGAATACACTCTCAATGTAAAACATACATGCATTGTATATAATCGCCAAACGGCTTACATTACACGGCTTTAACGCCGAAAAACATGTTACAACATGCATATAACCGAAAGAACAAAAAGAAAGACTACAACTCTTCCACCTCTCCAGCACCTCCAGATCAACCTGCGTGATCGATAACTGAAGAAAATCAAATCCCACACCGTGAGCCAAAGCTTAGTAAAAACTAGACAAGCATGCGATATAAGCTAAACATGCTAAGAAAACGATGTGCAGTTTTAGACTCTCTTTCAAGCCTTGAAAATAGTTTGAAGACGGTTTCAGATCACGACTCACAAGAGGCAATAAAAATAATTTTCACAGGCAATGGAAAAGCGAGAATAAAAACCATTTTTTGACTCATCAAAGCCTTGAAAACGATTCTAGTATTACGACTCCCGTAGGCCGTTAATACAGTTTTAAGAAAATTGGTTTATCTGTCTCAATATGCAATACATGCAATCCATGAATCTTCTCGAACTTCCACTGAAGGACCACAGCCCCCATCTATGCAACACACACAACTCGTACAACGCACGCAACACATACAATGGACGCCACCCGTGCAACACACACAACACATGCATCTTCTCAAACTTTCACCGACGAACCTCTGCCTAATTAACACACCTTTACGAACTTTCACCGACGGGCCGCTGCCTAATTAACACGTCTTTATAAACTTTCACCGATGGGCTGCTACCCAATATGTGCATCGTTAGCTAGAGATGACATTCATAGAATCACATGTTCATCTATCTCATCCCATACATCTATGCATAACCTTATTAGAATTTAAATGCATAAAATCCGGTACTATCACTACATTTCACAAACCACGTCATATGCTACACACGCGACTCACACAACACCTGCAAGTCATGCAACATGCATCACATGCAGCCATTCCTCATATTCCATATAACCATGCCTATAAAACGTATGAGTTTTAAAGCATGCAATCACGGCACATGTAACGATACCAAAACATGTAATCTACTTACATAATCCATGCATAATAAACCACAGTTATAAATGCACAAAGCCAGTTATAAACGCACATAGCCAGATATAATTTCACATCATGACGCCACCCTTCAAACAACCCGACATCCACTCACATGGACAGCTAACGACCCACATAACCAAAATCTAACCCGAAGGTCAACATCGCTCAAGCAATCCCCAACCGACCTAGCACACTACCATAACCCCGCTCCAACGCACAACCACCGCTTGAGCGGTCAACCACCGACCCAACACTCTGGCACCACCCCTCTCGAGCGGTTAACCACCGCTCGAGCGGTCAACGCTGAGAGAAAACTCAAACTAGGAACCGAAACCAAGTGCCCGCATGCAATGATGCACGAACCACCACGCACACAACCGTGTACCAAAAATCCATAATCTAACCATGCACGTCACCCCCAAGGACGACACCCAAACAAACACCCGAAGTCACAACACGACTCTCGAAACCATCACACAACCAACCGAACCCCAAAAAGAATCCACAGGTATTTGAATCGACTAATTCTCATAAATTAATCAATTGAATACCATAGGATGCCAATAAGAAACCAAAACTCAACCACCAAACAACAAACACCAACAAACTCCCAAGGCCCTAACACGACCAAAACGGACTCACACACGTCCAACACGGCAAACACGAACCCACACACGCCCAACACGGCCAACACAAACCCACACACGTCCAACACAAACTCCCACACACCCAACACGGCCAACCAAGATGAAAAACGACATTTTTTCCAAATATTCGGCCAAAAACGGGTGAAAATGGTTTAAAAATCTTGACATATCTTCACTCTTTTGATCATAACTTTTTTCTACAAAAATCATTTTAAGGTGAGTGAGGTGCCATTGAAAAGAGGACTTCCGGGACTTCAATTTGAGTACAAGAACGACCCAATTCCAAGTCCGGATGAGGGAGATAACACCAAAACAAAACGGCCCTGCGCAGCCAGTCTTCTTGAGCGGACATCGGGCGCTCGAGCGAGCTACCACTCGAGAAACACCCAGATTTTCTTGATCTTGGTGTTCTAAGCCCCCAAACTCTCCAACACCCACTATGATGCTTCAAAACACACTTAAACTTACCGATTCGCATATAATAAACTCCCACGGACATACACAAACTCAAACCACCAAAGACCACCGAACGAAAAGCTTCAAAACCCGGTTCACCCAACCGAAAACGCACAAAAAGCCTTTTACATGGACGTCGGGCTATGTGACGGGTGGCGTCATGATGTTTAATTATACATGACTATATGCATTTATAACTCTAGTTTATTTATGTATGGATTACGTAGCTAGATTGCATGGTTTTGATGCCGTACATGTAACGTGGGCCGTGCGTGTAACATGTGACGTGGTTATGTGAAACATAATGCTTGTACGTGATTTTATGCATTTAAACCCTGGTTTAGTTATGCATAGCTGTATGGAAGGTGATAGATGAACATATGAGTCGATGAATGTTAACTCTGATTAGCAAGGCATTCGGTAGGGCTGAGGTCCTTCAATTAGAGTCCAAAAAGGTGCGTCAGATGGGCGCTGCGGTTCCTCGGTGAAAGTCCGAGAAGGTA
>JAOTRH010170904.1:0-12412 GCA_034768845.1 Heliamphora exappendiculata | reverse complement strand
AGAGAGGGTTTCTTTGGTGGGTATTTTTTGATTCGGTGGATTTTTATTCCTCCGGAGAGAAGAGAGAGAGAAGAGAGCTGAGGAAAAATTAAAAAATTAAAAAATAATAATAATATGAATGACAGGTAAAATTAAAAATAATATAAAAAATTGTTGATATTGCATTTTTTGTCAAGTTTTTAAACATTTTTTTAATTAAAAAAATATCTAAAATATAAAAACAAAACAAAAAGAACGTCAGTGTAATTTTAAAGACCACAAGAAAATTTTTTATAATAAGCTTAAATATAATTAAAAAACAAGTAAATATAATTATTTATAAATTTAATTATAAAAATATATTAAAAAATCGAACCCCTTTTAAAAGCACAGGACGCTCCAGCTCCAATATTTTTACTTTTTTTTTTTCTCAAGTTAATTACTCAATTGAAACGGGCATATAAAGTGGAAGCATGTAAGTTACAAATGGATCGGTTAGCTTTAACAATAGAATGAAAATTTTTTATTTCTCTTCCAGATAAGATTTTTGTTAAGAATGGATAAGTTTTTACTTTTATTTCCTCTAACATTTAAAATGTTAGAGATTTAACTCAAATTCAGTCTTTATTGATGAGATTTGAGTGACTCACAAATCTTGATAAAATTGAACAGAATTTGCATTATTCATTCGTAATCACTAATATTAACTATGAAAATAAGGCATGCTTAGGAATAGTTTTAGCTCTCTCACTTCCTTTATAATTGTATGCTATCGATATAATTTAAAATATGTAAAGAGAATAACATAGATAATAGTGTTATGTGAGTTGAGTAATTGTATAATTTTTTCTCCATTGATAAGATAATTTGCTCCTCGTGAACGTAGATAAATTTGTCGAATCACCTATATTATTATTTTTTATATTTATATATTTGTTTTGGACATTATTTTGTACAAAAATTAGTATGTTTAAAAAATTACTTTGGAATATACCTCAAGCTTCGAAACGATTCCAAGGTATATCATATGCTGAAATCGCAGCTCAAACGCACTCCAACACGCCGTTTAAGTCACTGCACGTAAATCTGACGCGCCAAACGCATCCCAGGCATCGTCTTCACCCGATCTGCCTGTGCAACCCGAGATTTGCTCGCGGGTCGTCACCCGTTCCGTGACCCAGCTTGCGCACTAATTAAAATCAAATTGCTGCCTTTTTCAAATCATATTTGCCCTTGTTTGACCAAATTGCCCCTTTTCAAATCATAATGGCCCTAGCTGAGTTTTGACCAACCTCTTTTAGGGTGACCAGCGTTAGATTTTTTTTTTTTTTAAAAAGAGAAATTGGGTCAATTCACCTCCTTTTTTGAAATGACTGGTCCTTGCTAAATCCAACGTTTCGAATCCAATCGTAGTTTCTATTTTGTTCAATTATATTTTTAATTTTTTTTTGCTATATTAAAGTATAAAAAGTTATTTTTTGATCATTTTAAAAATTGAATATTATTTGTAAGGAACCTTGAAGTGTTTTAATGGCATAATCTGCTTAAGGAAGAAGGTCGGAAACTTTTAATAGCTATCTGCGCAAGACCATCATGTCTGACGAGAAGTTCAAAATTAAGAAATTCAATGGAACTAACAATTTCGATATGTGACAATGCAATGTGATGGATGTGTTGATCCAACGGATGTGTTGATCCAACAAGAGTTGAATATTACATTTGGAGATAAACATGATGATATGAGAGTTGAAGATTTGGACAAGTTGAATCGTTAATCTTGTGACATAATTCAATTGTCTCTTGTCGAAGATCAGAAATACTTTATTATGAAGGAGTCAAAAGCTAAAGATATTTGGTCAAAACTAAAGGAGAAATTTATGACGAAGAGCATAGAGAGTCGTCTCTACTTGAAGAAGAAGCTCTTTTGATTTCATTATCGTGAATGTATTTCTATGTCCGAACATCTAAATGATTATAATAGAATTTTTGCTGATTTACAAAACTTGGATGTCGTGATCCAAGATGAAGATAAAGTTTTGCTATTGTTAAATTTCTTGCTTAATACTTATGAGCACTTGATTATCACACTTCTGTATGAAAAGAAAAAGATCAATTTTAATAATGTATATAGTATTTTGGTTAATAATGAGTACCGTAAGAAAGACAAACAGATCCGTCGAGATACATCAAGCGAAGTCCTTACAATAAAGGAAATATCAAAATCAAAGCAGTCTGAAAAGAGAAAAAGTTCTCGCTCTAAATCTCGTGGTGGCTCATCAAGAAGACTGGCTAAAGATGAATGTGTCTTCTGCCATAATAAAGGGCACTGGAAGAAAGAATACCCAAAGCTAAAAGGGCACAAAGACAAAACCTTCCACTGCCAATATTGCTAATGATGATGTAGATTCAGATATTGCCTTGACAGGTTCATCATTCACTTTTCATCCAGATGAATGCATTCTTGACTCCAGATGTACTTATCATATGTGTATCAATCGGGACTGATTTTCTAACTTCACAGTGATAGACGGTTGAGCAGTACTTATGGACAATGATAACGCCTGTAAGACTCATTGAATAGGAAGTATCCGTATCAAACTGCATAAATGAACAATCAAGATCTTTACAGAAGTTTGATATGTACCGGACTTGCGAAAGAATCGTATCTCACTTGGAACTCTAGACTTAAAAGGGTTCAGAATTACTATTGAATGTGAAGTTCTCAAAGTGGTAATGGGAGATCTTGTGGCCATGAAAAGTATCAAATGGAGCAACTTATACTTCTTACAAGGAAGCACTATTGCAGGTGGAGCTTCTACTATATGTGAGAAGTTAAATGAAATCGATGATGACATCATCAGACTGTGGCACATGCGATTGGGTCATACTAGGGAGAAAGTTTTGCAAAGCCTGTCAAAGCAAGGCTTACTTAAAGATGCCAAGACGTGTAAGCCGTCTTTCAGCGAACATTGTGTTATGGGAAACTTGAATCAAGTTCGGAATAGCAGTCCATCGTACACAGAGGACTCTTGACTATGTGCATACCGATGTTTGGGGACCTACCAAAGTTGCATTTTTTTAGCGATAAGCGCTCGTTTGTTACTTTTATTGATGATTATTCTCATCGTGTCTGGGTGTACACGATGAAGCATAGAAGTGAAGTGCTTAACATCTTCCTTGACTGGAAAAGAGGATGGAGACTCAGACTTGTAGAAAAATTAAGTCGCTCAGATCAGATAATTGAGGGGAATACACAACGGATCCCTTTATGGAAGCATGCTGGAAAGAGGGTATCGTTAGACATTTCACCATGCGGGGGAACACCGCAACATAATGAGGTGACGGAACGCATGAACCGTACTTTTATTGGAGAAGGTTCGGTGCATGTTAATAAATGCCGAATTAAGCAAGTAATTTTGGGCTGAAGCTGTGACATATGCTTGCCGCTTAACCAACCGTCTACCTACAGCTGCTACTGGCAGAAAAACACTCATGAAAATGTGGTCAGGTACTCATGCTATTGATTACGATACATTGCATATTTTTAGGTACTCTGCTTATTATCATGTTCAGGACAGTAAGCTCGATCCTAGAGCTAAGAAAGTAAAGTTCTTAAGCTTTAGTTCTGGTGTGAAAGGGTATAGCCTCTGGTGCATGAAATTGAAAAAAGGTTGTAATCAGTAAAGATGTAACATTCAACAAGTCTGAAAATGCTTAAGTCACATAAGCATGAAGGCTCTAATGAAAGCATTAAAACAATTAGTGATTCACCGAAGGTGGAGTACACTCCGGTATTGATAGAAGATGATAACGAGGAGAATGGACAAGATGAGGTTGATAGTCGAGCTACAGCACCTCTACCTGAATCAATTGCAGTGAATAAATCGAGAACAGAGATTAGTAAGCCGGGTCGATACACAGACTGTGTCATGTATGCACTACTAACAGTTAGGGATGATATCCTAACCACTTACAAAGTAGTTATGCAATCCAGTGAAAGGACTGAATAGCCGACAGCCATGGGTAATAAGATTCAGTTTCTTCACAAGAATCAGACTTGGAAGCTTGTACTGCTCCCTAAAGGTAAGAAGGCTACTAGATGTAAGTGGATTTTCACCAAGAAAGATGATCTAGCCACCAAAGACGGAGTGTGATTCAAAGCCATATTAGTAGCCAAGGGTTATGCTCAAATTGAGGAGATTGACTATGATGAGTTATTCTCTCAAGTTGTGAAGCATTCATCAATTCGTATTTTACTAGTTTTGGTTGTACAGTCTGATTTGGAGTTAGCTCAACTCGGCGTGAAAACAACATTTCTGTATGGTAATTTAGAGGAAGAGATCTACGTGTCTCAACCTGATGGTTTCAAAAAAGCTGGTAAAGAAAAATGGGCATGTAGTTTGAAAAAGTTTTTCTATGGTTTGAAGCAGTCACTTTAGGAGTGGTATAAACGATTCAATCGCTTCATGATTGATAAAAAATATACTCGCAACTAGTTTGATCACTGTGTATATTTTAGAAAACTTGTAGGTGGTTTCTTCATTTATTTGCATTTATATGTTGATGATATGTTGGTCGCATGTAAAAACAAGGTGGAGATAGCCCATTTGAAAACTCAGCTGAGTCGTGAGTTCGAAATGAAAGATCTAGGAGAAGCACGAGGAATTTTGGGAATGAAAACTACACGAGATAGGGAGGCACAGTTCACCTTACTCAAAAGCAGTATTTGACAAGGGTATTACAACGTTTTGGTATGGATCAAAACACGAAGCCGGTGAGTACTCTTTTGGCCCCACATTTTAAGCTCAGTGCATCGATGTCTCCGAACACTGAAAAAGATCGAGAATTTATGTCTCAAGTCCTTTATGCAAGTTTGGTTGGTAGTTTGATGTATGCTATGATGTGCACAAGACCTTATATTTTCCAAGTTATCAGTATAGTTAGTCGTTATATGCATAACCCAGGAAAGGCACATGGCAAGTAGCAAAATGGATACTACGATATATTTTGAGGACTGTAGATCGTGAATTGAAATTTGAGAAAAGTGATACACTTGATAGTCTTATGGTTGGCTATACTAATTCAGACTACGCCAGAGATTCGAACAAACGTCGCTCAACTACTAGTTATGTTTTTACGATGATTGGTGGGCCAATAAGTTGGTGTTCCACTTTGCAGTCAACAGTTGTACTATCAACGACAGAGGTTGAATACATGGCTGTTACAAAAGCTATAAAAGAAGCTATTTGGTTATGGGGATTGGTAGTAGACTTAGGAGTTATACAGGATCAAATTACCATCTACTGTGATAGTTAGAGTGCGATTCATCTGGCGAAGAATCAAGTTCATCACTTTCGCATGAAGCATATAGATATTCGTTTCTATTTTATTCGCGAAATTCTAGAAGAATTGGGCATATTGCTTTAGAAGATCAGCACATTTGATAGTCCGATAGATATGTTAACAAAGGTTGTCACTAGAGTCAAATTTTAACATTGTTTAGACTTGATCAATATCTCACATTGTTAAGCACCCGATGGTGCATTGCGCCTCTGGACACATTTGAATGCAGTGTTGATTTGTTTGGAAGCTGAATTCTTACCAAGGTGAAGATTGTTAGAGATTTAGCTAAAACGCAGCCTCCATTGCTTACAGCCTCCATTGTTGAGACTTGAATGATCCACAAATCTTGACAAAATTGGACTGGATTTGCACGATCCATTTGTAGTCACCAATATTGACTATGAAGATGAGGCACTTAAGAATAGTTCTGGCTCTCTCTCTCTCCCTATATAATTGTATGCTGTGGAGATAGTTTGAAGTGTGCAAGTATAGAGAGAAGAACACATAGAGTAGTACGTATTATGTGAGTTAAGTGATTGTAAAATTCATCCTCTATTAATAATTTGCTGTACGTGGATGTAAGTAAATTTGTCAAACCACGTATATCGTTGTCTCTTGTGCTTATATAT
This sequence comes from Heliamphora exappendiculata, assembly GCA_034768845.1. NCBI lineage: Eukaryota > Viridiplantae > Streptophyta > Magnoliopsida > Ericales > Sarraceniaceae > Heliamphora > Heliamphora exappendiculata. The sequence continues at coordinate 6,461 of JAOTRH010170904.1, read as the reverse complement.
TTGTTATGGACATTATTTTGCACAATATAAAAAATAAGCCCCTGCAACCCTAAATGGAAATGGTATTTTGATTTTAATTTGGGTTGAAGGAGCTATGGGAATTTAGAGTGGGATTCGAATCTAATTACTAGGATCCATAACCTAGTAATAATTTAATACACTTGTAAAAAATTGATTTTCTACCAATTTTTTTAAAAAAAAAAGTAATATAGTTTAATTTTTCTAAAAAAATAATTATATTTTTGAAGTATTAGAATAAGCAAATTATCAAGTACTCTCAAAGTACTATATAGGCGATATCACATGGTATTTTCAATAAATAAATAATCGCAACTTATATAACGTGGGTTACTATTTGTCTCATAACCAACTAACAAAAATAAATCATTATACTTTTATCATAAAATTTATCATTATCATATTAAATAAAAATACTATATAAACTTACAACATAGTATTCCAAACATAGTATTCGGTACTCCAAGAACACCAATAATTACTCATTAGAACAGGGAAGCAATTGGAATCAAACGAATTTTACGGATAGGTTTGTTTTGATTTGGTTCCTCTGTTTCATGCAGTCTGGATCAGTTTTAAAAATTATGAAACTATTAAACATTTCTTGTCGCCTCGGGCTTGGTTAATCGTCGGATTACGGAGATTGAAAGGGCTTCAACCGTTTGATCTGAATCCTTAGAGTTGATTGCTAATTAGTTTAAAAATTATTTTTTTAAATTTTTAAAATTTTTAATTAAAAAATTAAATTAAATTTAAAGTAAGTTGTTTAATAATTTAGTTTTTAATTTTTTTTAAAAGTTAATTGTTTGAATAAAAAAATTAATTTTTTTATTTTTTTGTTTAAAATGAATCGTTTTTCTATTCTATATATTTGATATTAATAATTATTTATAATTAATAATTATTGTAAATAAGTTATGAATATGAGTTATTATTGTATTTTAAAAGTGTTGAGAATTTAAATAAAATATTATAAGAGTTTGTATTTTGATTTAATTTTTTAATTTTTTAATTTTTTAATTTTTTATCCAAAAGCTGAAAAACAAAGTTGACAATCAAGGCCTGAAGATAGCTAGCAGAGGCCAACAAATGCCTCAGGCCTTGTGATCATTGCTGAGGCGAATTGACCGTCGTATGCAATGGGTCTCAAATAATACAGTTAGTTGGAGTAATTATTGGATACAAATTATTATTTACTTAGTGTACTAATTTAATTATTTAACGTAATAAAAATTATTTTATATAAAATAATAAATAAATTATTTTATATGCATTGTATATTTTTATTTATTAAAAATATTATATAAATAATATGATATTGTATATCTTTATTTATTAAAAATACTGCATAAAAATTAAATAATACCATACAGTAGAGTATCTAATAATTTTACAATTAGTTGAGATTGATAACCCAAAAGAGCTATGATTTTAGAAAAATTTCCTTTTTTCAAAACAATTTACCAGTTTTGGCTTTGAAATTTTCTCTTTCAAATTTTAGGATACAATTTATTTAGATAGGATCATCAGAAATTAATGCAGGCTACTAGCAACATAACTCTGGAATAATAATTTATTATTTTATTTTGCATGTTTAATAATTTTTTTATCTCTACTTATTCTTAAATTTCTCCATCAAGACACATTGAAAAGGTAAAAAATTGTATAAAAAATAAGACAAAAAGTAATGTGCAAGATTTATTTTTACTTATTTTTTGATATTATGAACTTTTCAAAATATATTATTAGTTTTTTATTTTTAAATTTATTTCATCACTACGAACAAAAAATGTATAATTTTAATCAAAATATAAAAAATTATAAAAGATAGAAATAAGCTAATTTAGCCATTTATCCATAAGCTTTTGTATGTCAATTCATTTGAGAGGGAAAATTATTATGGGTGTTCAGGGTTACACTGCTTAAAAATAAAAAGTCCGAACAGCCTGTTTTAGTAACCTTTATGTTTATCAATTTTAATTTTTTTTTATAAATTATAAACAAAAATATATTTGATAATTATTTATCTTTTTGAAAAAATATAAATATTTTAAAAATTTTATTAAATTCTTGTAGTAAAAAAAATATAATTTCACTTGTTTTATAAATAATTATTTATTTCATATTTTTTTCTCCAGTGCCTCTGGCTACCATCTTCGACAACTACATCTACTTTTTATTATCACCATTGGCAAACACATCTAGTCATCACATCTGGTCATCACCTCCAATCTCTAACCACCACATTAACCAGCACCTTCAACCTACCATTTCCAACTAATGTCTTTAGTCACAACATTCAATAACCACTTTTAAAATATATATGCGCCAAATATAATTTTATTTTTATTTTATAAAATAATAAAAACAAAAATTAGGTTTATTTATTATAAATAAAAAACTGTACATATTACCAAACAAAACCTGAGCTATAAAGTTCGTAAAAAGATATAAATGATCACTCCCTCTGCACTAAGTGTAGTTCACCAATTGATAAATATGCAATTTCCTTCCAAAAAAAAAGAAAGTAATCCTATACTTAATATTTAATTGGTTATTATTAACTTTGTTAAGACCATTATTTCAGTCTTAAGATCATAATTGTCTATACTAATTTATTATATTTGTACGGGATTGAACCGCATATTGAATTTATAGATGGATCTTATCTAGTCTAAATAAATTCGTCAATAGATAAAAAGACTTGCAAAAGGCAGCAAACGTGAGCACACCGGCAGCAATTTGCCAAAACCCACTCCAATTACAAAGTTAAAATTATTTTTGGTATAAAAATTGAAAAGAACAATTTGACAACATTTTGGCTCAAGATATCAAATTGTGCATACATTTGGCTTTGATGCATTACCCCCTTTTATAAGGGAAGAAGGTTGTATTTTTTCCGTAGACCTCATGATGGCTTGGTCTTCTTATAGAGAGCCCCTTGCAAAACAACTATGTTGTTAGATATGATTTGATCTCTTTATAGAGCGTCCCTTGCAAAACAATAATGTTGTCAGATGTACGTGGCTCGAATTAAATTTGTATGAGTTCGATCAAATCGCAATAAATACCATCTTCTCGACCAAATTTTGCTAAAAAACTACAAAATTTTGGTCGAATCATACTCGATGTTGTACAGTCTTGATTAAATTATTGTACTTTTCTAGTTCTATTGCAATAAATGCGATTTGCTTGGGTGAACTCTCTTCACTGTTGCTAGAGCTTGGCCATCTCGTTTCACACTAAGCACGTAGTTAGGGTAAGGACGTGCTCCTCGGCCATGTGAGCCATTGTCCCCGCCTTGGCCTTCACGGGCTAACTTTTTGGGCTCTTGTCATAGGTTTTGTTGGACTTTCAATGGGTCGGACCGAATTGAATTCATCCTATCAATACTTTTGCACAAAAAAAAAACTTGCATAAAATATTTAAGATGTTAAAATTACGCTAAATTATTTATAATCAAATTTAAAATATTAGTCTTGCATAGAGTTGATCTCAATGTCATTGCATAGAAAGTTGTTTTTTGTCATTAGATGCTTGAACGAATGAGATTTATATTCTCTAGGTCTCGTTTGATAATTTAGTTTTAAGTTAAATATTTTACTTAAAATTATTTTAAGCTAAAAACAAAAAACTCATTTTGTAAACTGCAACCATGATTTTAAATCAAAACACAATAAGTTGAGTTTTTTTTCTTCTTAAAACCATTTTAAGCCAAAAGAAAAAAGGTAAAAAGACAAAAAACTTTATGTCGTAAAGAAGTTATTATAATTTTTTAAAATTTACTTTTATACAATTTTATATTTAATAAAAATCTTGTTTGATAGATTTTGACAAGTAAATTTTAAAATTTTAATTTTTTTTATAAAAAATAGATATTTATAATAAAAATTATGATATTTAAAAAATATATATATAGGTAGTTTATATAAAAAATGAAAAAAGCTAGAAGGCTAGAAGTCAATAAATAAAAAAGATAAGAAAATCGAGTTTAAGAAACGAGACTTAAATAATTTTTAAACTTTAAATGAAAACACAAAAAAATTAATTTAAAGTTGAGTTGTCAAAGGAAACCTTAATCTAACTGCAAATTTTAATTATGGAGGATCTAGACTCGTGTGCTACGCGCCGGTTAAAAAAAATTTATGACACATTTTATTAATATACTAATAAATTGATCATATTGCTATGTAAAAGATAACTCAATTAAAATATTATCCCATAAAAGAAATCTTAAGTTATTGTCGTATAAAAGGTAGGTCAAGATTACGAGATAAGTTTAAAAGGGTGAGAGCCAAGATAGGAGGTGGTGTGGTGATTGTAAATGTTGGTGGCTGGAGCTATTTATTGATAATAATAGTAAAATGTCATATTTTTAAATTTTTTAACTAAATTGTGCGATATTTAGATGCTCAGAACTTGTCATACGATGTTAAATGGATCATAACTTTTAAGAGCCAACTAGATAGAGAGAAGGTTAGACTCTTTTGAGTTTAAGAGCTCGTTAGGCATTCGGTTTTAAACTAGTTTTGGTTTAAAGTGATTTTAAGTTAAAAAAAGTAAAAAATTCGTTTAATTGGATATGAACGGTTTTTAAGCTAAAATGTAAATAACTTTACTTAAATTTGTTATAATTTTTTAAAATTTATTTTTTGATAATTTTATATTTAATTGAATCTTATTTGATATATTTTGACGAGTAGATTCTAAAAATATAATTTTTATAAAAAATAAATGTGCATAATAAAAGTTATGATAATTTTTTTAAAAATATAAAAAAAATTATACAAAAAATAAAAAAACTAAAAACCTTTGAATTAGAAAATGAGGTTTTTAAAATTTTCAAAATTCTAAACAAAAAGGCAAAAAAATCAATTTTAAACTAATTACCAAATAAAAACTAAGAGAATAATGTATGTATCACTTTTTGAGAGAAGTCTACAACTCTTAGTTTGTGAGTTTGTCATCTTGGAGGTACGTTGATCACATGAATTACTCTTGTGATCAATGTAAATATTTGCTTCTACCATATTTTATAATTTTTTTATCAAGAATATTTATATAACTTATCATATGTTACAAATATTTGATGAAATATATTTAAAATATCAACATGAATTAATCTCAATAATGACAACTAACAACTAAAAAGACATCGACTAGAAAAAATTATACACATGAAGTACACTTGTCGTTATGGGTAGTTATTTAGCAGTTACTAAGACACTTAACGTCATAGAATTAATTCATGTTTCGAATAGTTGTAAGAAATTAATAGTAGTTTTTGATAATTTTTTATGAAAAATTCTATAAATACGTATATGATAATCAATGTAGAAAATACACTTAACTAGGCACAAAATTCATTTATTTTTTCTTTTTAGGAGTAGTTAGTAGTTTTTAAGTCTTGTAACCAGTTACCATTTCGATCAAAGTAATAAAAATTATTTTTATTATTTTTAATTATCTCTATTGTCATCTTTTGATAAAATTTTAAAACACAAACAAAAGATTTCGTACACAATTATTTAACACCTTGAAGAATTTTTTTTTAAAAAATATTAATTTAATTTTGGTTAACAATGTTATAGAGCTGCATACTTTATTTAAAATTTCGAACGTATATATGCATTGAGATATAGAGACAGAAAGATATCGGAGTAACAGAGTTTCTTGGTCCGGAAGTTTTGGGAAAGCCCATTGCAAGTAAACTCTCTCTCACCTCTCTTCCGGTTTACGAATTGATCTCAATATGTCAATGCACAAGAAGTTCGTTTCTCATTCCACGTGTTTGATGTTTGGGCGAATGAAATTTATGGTTTCATATCAACTTCGGATTCTAATAGTAGAAGATCTGGACTTCCGCGCCGGAGGTTAAAAAAAAAAAATCAAAAACAAAAAAAACCCACTCACAACGTCGCAAGCTCACTTCAATGGCGGCTGACATTGGGGAACTGGGTCGTTCAGAGAGGAAAAGAAAGGGCAAAAGACTTGGAAATCACCCTAAGCTTCTGGTTGATGACAAAGTTGAAGTAATGCGATCTTATTTCATCGATATGTATATATGTTGTGATCATTTTTTGATTTTTTTGGTGTCGGGTTTTGGGTTTTTCTTTGTTTTTTGTATTTCTTTGTTCATTGCTTTATTTGAAATGACCGTCATTCCATTGGTGCGGGTTTCTGGTTGATCGTCTACAATATTGTTTCTTGCGTGGTGTTCTTTGTAGTCTCTCTCTCTCTCTCGCTATATATATATATATATATATATATATATATATAGTGATGCATGGTTGCTTTGATGTTCATGCAGTGACTAATTGATGAATCTATACATTGAACCACTTATAGGTCTCAATGAATACTTTCTCTGTTGGATGATTAGGGTTCATGCAATGTTTAATTTGGGACTCCTATGGATAAACAAGTCTTTGTGTTTCATCATT